>JACSZP010025142.1:0-11698 GCA_016161895.1 Pinna nobilis
CCCCCCCCCCCCCCCCCCCCCCAAATTTAAAAATATATAAATAGATAAAAATAAACAAAAACTGTCCATTTAATCCATCTTATCGCCGTTCTTATCCAGCTTCGCTTTCCGTGAAATGAAAACTAAATTCTTCATAAATAAACTTTCCGTCGTTCAAAAGTAAAATTTACAGAAATATTTCAAAATGTATGGTTAGATCGAGTTTTGAAGAATAAATCAAACATTAGCAGTAGCTAACCCTATGTGCGTCTATGTGAGCCATTTAACCTTGTTGTGTTACCGATTTTCATGAATATATTGAACTTTCTAAACCATAGCCTTTAATTTAATCGCAACATTCACTTTACAAATGTATATATGTTTATTTATCAAAAGTGTACACAAGAAACAATTTACCGTCGATATTGACAAGGCTGATTTAAAATTCTATGTAAACAAACCACGAATGCGAAATTACATGGCCCAAAGATAACATAACACAAGGGCTCCGTTCAGCGAAGGGGTAATTTTTTTTTTAATATCTACAAAACTGTTAAGATTTTTTTCCCTTTTCTTTCTGTATTAAATCGTTTACATTTTAAAACGCTATGATTAATTCGCGGTAATCCAAACTTAGTCATAGATGACATACTTTGTGTATCAAAGGGCGAGGAGAAAAGAAAACAGCTATTCGAACGAACCCATGAAGAACTTAATTCACTTATTTAGTGAAAATACCATTGTTGTGAATAGATCCGCTTTGTGAGACTTCGCAGTGGGATCGATATAAGCACGTTGTGTATTGAATTGCGCTAGGTTAGAGGCCGCCGACGGGGTAATGGATTAAAGATACTGCACGTAATAAGGAGTGTAGCGAAAGCGATGCGTTCTGAAACATTTAAATAACATTATGTAACATGACTTATATAACTTATTGCCGTTCGCAGTGATTAAGTCACGTACAATTTGAAAACTTATTACTGTTTGTTTTACTTTTTGTTACATCCTTCAAGAATCCCCCATAGTCGTTATAACAACTTGTGACGTGCAAAAATTCATTCTTATAACGGGAAATATCACTGCGCGGTGTTATGAATAGTAATTTTATAAATTGTAAAACTTTGTAATAAATAGTTTTTATTTGATTAATATGCTAACTCACTATTTTCTCCATCATAACCTGTGATAAATGCTTTAATAGACATAGAAGGAAGATCAGATTTTTGAAATGGAGTACGCTTTAATTTATCTTGCGGAGTCTGAAAACTAGCTCTACAACACGGTCAATGTCTGAGAAAAAATGGAGGATTCAAGAAACACAGTGTGGATTCTAATACCGTGATATATGTGATACTTTCTGCTTGCACTCTGCACAAATGACCCCCTCAGTGATATTGGAGGGGGAGTCAAGAAGACTCTTTATTATTTTCGTTTTGTGATGGGTTGTATGAGTAGCAAGTTGGTGCCTGAAGGCCCATCGGGACATCATGCGGTCGTTGAAGTTTTTAATAATGAAAGAAACAAGAATTACAACCGACAGAATCCACATCAAAAAAATTCTCAAAATCGCCCTAGGGATCCGACCAAGGACCCCAGGTCAGCTGGACCGCCACCCGATGGACAAAGGTCAAATCGAAAGGTGAAAAAGTATCGGGATAAGTTCGACCCCAGGGTAACGGCAAAATATGATATAAAGGCATTAATTGGACGTGGTAATTTCAGCAAGGTTGTGAGAGTTGAGCATAGGGTAACGAAACAACCCTATGCCATCAAAATGATAGACAGGGTGCAAGGTAGAGAAGTTTTCGAGTCGGAAGTTGCGGTACTCCGACGTGTTAAACATAACTTTATCATTCAGCTGATCGAAGTTTTCGAAACAAAAGACAAAGTATATATGGTTATGGAACTTGCCACTGGCGGCGAACTGTTTGATCGCATTATTGCAAAGGGGTCATTTACGGAGAGGGACGCTACAGTAGTGCTAAATATGGTCCTAAACGGTGTCAAATACTTACACGATTTAGGTATAACACACAGGGATTTAAAACCAGAAAATTTACTTTACTATCACCCGGGTCATGATTCCAAAATAATGATAACAGACTTTGGTCTTAGTTCGACTAGGAAAGGACCAGATAATTTTATGAGAACTACATGCGGGACACCTGAGTATATCGCACCTGAAATCATTGCTAGGAAGCCCTACACGTGTCAGGTGGACATGTGGGCCGTCGGCGTCATTACTTATATTTTACTTAGTGGAACAATGCCTTTTGATGATGAAAATAAGAACCGTCTTTACAGACTCATACTCAAAGCAAAATACAGCTATGCAGGAGAGGTGGGTATTGTTTTTTATCCCTATTTTCCGCTCTCTCTATCAATTATAGGAAACGTTCAGAAGCTGTTTAGTCTTATCATCCCTAATGCATAAGCTATACCATGACCAATACACTAATGGAAAGTAGATTGGAAAGATAATGTATTAGGTTTCCTTTTCAGCGTAATTGTCTATTATGTCAAAAGGGTTATTAATAATGCATGCAGATTCATGTTTTGAACAGTTCAAATATGGAAGGAAAATCCATAATAGTTGTGTTTTAGCTGCACACAACTGTAAGGGAATAAATTGATACAGATGCTGGAAAATAGAAATTCAGTGAACAAAATCTACTCAAACCATTGATTTGTATTTTTTTTTCATAAATGGTCCTATATACCCTGTAGATAGCATTTGAATGTTCACACAAGAAAGATGTGTAAGAATTTCTCCAATCTCCACCCCATCCCCAAATTAGAGGTCTGAATCTTTCCTCTCCCTCAAGGGATGTTTTCCTCATGGGAAACAGCGATAGATGTACAGGTATTTATCTTCCTACATGTAGGCCTAGCTTAGTACATGTACTAGATCAAGTGGATTGCACTGATCCAGGATTTTTTTTGTCAGGGGGGTGGGTGTCAAAATCACATTTTAAAATTTCTGACCAGGAACTAGGCAGAAATGTGGAGATCACATTAGAAAAATGAAATTTTATTCATAAATCCTTGTCACAAAATTTCGTGTTGGAACATCTGTCTTGTTTATTCTTTTTTTTTTTTATACTTTTTTTTCATAACAAAAAGGATGGTATGTTAAAACAGATTCCCCTCAAAGAGTTCAAAATATGGTGATAGGTCCTGTCCATCCTGGCCCTGTAGTTATTTAATACCCATTCATTATTTTATGATGTTGGAGGCAATATCAACATGCAGGTACTATGTACATGTAGACCTATATGTGTACCCTATAATATACATGTATGTTATATTGATTAGCTAATCAGGATAAAAGGAGAGTTAGTGGAGTTGTTCTTTGATATCCCATCAAGGGTCTTAGTAAGGGAGACAACTCTTCACTTTCAAGACAGATGGTCTCCCATGACAAAATTTAACCGTAGGCCTAAGAGTATTGTTTTCTAATAAAACTTAAAAAGCAATCTCAGGAGAGATAATTGGTACATGTATAATGTATTACTATACTATATCAACTGGTAAGTGGTATTCTTACCCAAGATCAAGGTATTATGATACATGTACCTGTACATGCACGAATCTGGGGATGGGGGGGGGGGGGGGTTGTTTCAAAGGCCCCCTCTGGAATTTGCAAATATATACCAATATTGGATTCTTATTAGATTCTTTTTATCTTTTTTTAACAAGTTGGACCACCCCTCCCCTGAAAAAAATCCTGGATTTGCGCATGATGTACATGTAGTACGTGTAGCTACATGTACACAGGTACCTGTAGGATAAAGGGATAAAGGGAACCTTAAAAACATGATCATTTGCGGTTACATGTAGGCTACATGACAAATTCTCAATATGAGTAGATAGATACATGTAGTATATATACATATACAGGTATATATATTATTTTTTGGATGAAAGAAACAACTGTGAACCTTTCACAATGTACAATTGATATACAATGTAGGCCTACATGTACGGTAAATGTAAGTAACATCACCATACATGAACTTGATACAATTTCAACAATGCCAGAAATGGAATAGCAATAAGAAAAAGCTGAGTTGCAGCAAGGATTTTAACTAAGTGATTCAATGTTGTCGTGCAGCAAATTACTTAGCTTTTTTTGGTGGAATACCTTTAGATAATCATTTTTGTATCATCTCGATTAATCTACAAAGGTTATGAATTTGGTTGTTTGCACTTCTATTCCTATATCCACTAATGCATTTTTCAGCAGGTAACTCATGAATAAGTTATGGTGGAATCAATAGATGGTCAATGTACTACACGTTTATAGGCCTTTTTATATTGGCATAATCGTCAGTGACCTTGCTACAGGTACATGTGTCCTTGCCTTGACCTTAGCTTTAAACAAATCTTGTTTTGTTCATGATTTAAGTTGTTTTATGCCTCCAAATAAAAAGAAAAGAAAGGATTATGGCAGCATGTTGTGGAAACATTACCTCTACAGGGTTGCAATTTACATTGCATGTTTACATGTATATATCCATTTGTGGTAACAGAAGAATGGAGAGATATTATTAGATCATCCTTTCACTGTGTCCCTGCCAGAACAGTAAAAAAAATAATCAGTACAGCAGTAGCACAAGAAAATTGTTCACTATTAAGTCCCAAAATTTCTTTTTTTAATTACATCAGTCCTCTTCCTTTCCATTTTGGGAAAATGTTATTGGCAACACAATTGGGGGTTTTAACTTTGGGAAATTGTAGGAAAAAAACCAAAAAAACCCACATGTATATTGTGTTGGGAATGGGGATGGATGTACTTCCCAGTGGGAAGTACATTGTACATGTAGGCCTACAGAAAAAGGGCATGGTACATGTACCAGTATCATGACTACAAAAGCATACAGAAATAACAGCTAGTGAAGGCCTATATGTACCAGTGTTTTCCCTAAGAACTGGCTGGTGGCCAAATTGAATGTTTCAAACAATTTTCTGACTGTTTCAAATCCAAGTTAAAAAAGTTTTCTTTGGGGAGAACCCCCAGATCCCTCTTCTTGGCTTATTCAATTTGCCCCCAGATCCCCCATCTTGGACTGTTTAATACACTTTCAAGCCTGTTCAATTAAAACGAAGGGAAAACACTGCGTACATGTAGCATTAGCCTAGAACACACATTATTCCCATAGACTTTAGTATATGGGACCACTAAGGCGCTGTGGCTGATAGTACATTCATTTTCTGACCATGAGGCCATTGGTTCGAATCTGCACTGCAGGCTTGATCGGCTGGCTTTCCCTGTGTTTCAGATAAGATATAGTCAGACTAAGAACCATGTCACAGTAGGTGTCGACACACTAAAGAACCCTTACTGCTAAATGGCCACAAGAGCCTAGCATAACCCAAATTTATATGTTCTTCTCTTCATACTGTATCCTCTCCGTGTACATGAAAGATTCTTGAGTGGGACGTAAAACATCACAACAATATTAGCCAACTTAAATGTGTGTGTGGCTAGAGTCATCTTAATCCCAGAAAGTTTGAAAGCATTTGTGACCTATTGAAACGGAATTGGAAGGGTGTTGAGAAATGTCGGATTACATTTTCAATGTTCGTTTGGCAACTAGAACTACAGAACACATAAACAAATACCAAGTAAATAAAAGCACCTTGTATCTGATAACCATCAGCCAATTTGCTGTCTTTTGTGATTTTAAAGTACAAAATACAAGATCCGAACATTCAATTCATCGGGTAATTTCTGTGTAATTATATTTAACAACATGATAGCCTTGTCGATAGGCGAAAAAAAAAGACCGTAAACAAATATCTGATTAGTAGATATAAAGAAAAAGGACAAGGATTGGTGTACGGTATTCAGAAACTTGACAGCCTCCATGTGGGCTGAGCAGATCCCTGTCTGTCTGTTGCAATAGAATCTCGCCAACTTGTAGCTGCCATTATTTTGCCTCTGTTCATGTTTGATGGTAATCTACAACATGAATGTAGGGAAAAGAGCGCCTCCGATAGGTGTCAGAACTTGGTCTACTTGACTTAAATTGAAACGCACATGTACATTGTACACGGAAAACCTTTGTTTTGGAGAAACGGTATTCATCTTTGCCACCTTTATCCAGAATCTTGTGTCGTTTCATAATGGCATTCTACAAAGGTACATGTACATGTAACACCAACAGGCCTGGGAACTTCTATGTTCACTTGTTGTAGTGTCCTAATTCGCAAAACTGTGGGTTAATGCCTAATTGTTAGGCCTTCATGTATATTGTTACTTGTTTTTGCAAGTGTTCTAGAATGTTGTGGTCCTTTTCACAAAAAGTATTGTGATTAAAATAACTTGTAGTCGTAAGTGAGCAAATTTTCAATTTACAACTATCATATTTAGACATATTACATTATATTTTATATACATGTACACATTTTATGACAAGTCGATGATATTGAACAATTGTAATGAAATCATGTATTACATTGTTAGTGTTGAATCTAGGAACAGAAAAGGGCACACAATTTCATAGGCAAAAGGGCACTTATAAAGCGTGAAAACTGGTCTTGAGGGCACCTGCACAATAATGTGTGCTTTTATATCCTCCACATACTTGTTTAGAACACCTTATGCTTACGAAGTAGAAAGATTTATCTTGTTCAGTCTAAAAGTCCTAAAGGACATATTTTTGGTACATAGGAAAGTGCATGGCACTGACAAAAAAGGGCATGGTGTTTCAGAAAAAGGGCATGACGCAGCGACATTGCTCTAGATTCAACACTAATTGTATATAAGTCAAAAAGGCTGCTGGTACTTTGGTGAAGACACTGGTTGATGAGAGATGTTTTGGGCTAGCTTGGTCAAAGTGTTTATTTTAAGGGAGTCTTAATGCAGCACTTGCCATTTCTAAATATTAATACACACTCTTAAGTTTGCTTTACTTTTAACAAAGATCTGCCATGTATCCAATATTAGTGAAAATAACTTTTGGATTGATCTGGTAAATTTCAGTCTAACTTACATGTACATGTACCTTGGGGTAGGCTACTACTGAAATAAAGTAATGTGAATGTACCTGCCTAATGTGACCTAAATGCATGCTTCGAAAAAAAGGGTTTTTTCCTACATGTATATAGAGAAATAAACCTGAATTAAGAGGCAGCCTTTCACATGTGACCATAGGGGCCTACGTGGCCGAGTGGTTATGGGTTCGACTGCGAATCGGAAGATCCAGGTTGGCCGTCCCTGTCCTACGGATGAGACAGTAAAAACCGAGGTCCAGTGTCACAGAAGGTGTTGGCACGTGAAAACCCATCTCCCTGCTCTACGGCCAGCAGTGCTGAGCATAGGCAAAATTTGTAGCCCTTCCCCGGCACAGGGTGACGTCTCCATATGAGTGAAATATTCTTGAGTCAATGCATGGGACGTTAAACAACATTACCATACCATACATGTGACCATATTTTCTTCTTCACTTGGATAGTCTCCTAATACAGGTTAGGCTTTATACTCTTCTGAAACTGAGTTTTCCTGATTTTGTCGGACTCACCGGCAACTGTTTTTCTTTGTAAATACATGTACCGGTACTAGAGAAATATTTCAAAATTTCTTGAGGATGAAATGATCGACTCCTGCTCCTTTCTGTAAGTGGGTGTGTGGTAGATCGTAGATTTTCTATTAATTTTTTTTTCATTTTTGATAAGTACTAACAAAGTAGAAGAATCTGTAATAGAACAAGATAAAAGACAAGCCTGGTTATCTTCAGATCTAGGGGGATAAGTATTTCAAAATCTGTATTAAGCCTCGTTCAAAATAGAATTTTTAATCTCGACCAATTTTTGCAAATTAACAGTCACTAACCGGCATAGTCTGCTGGAGATGATTTTGTACTCTAAGCCAATTACATGTACAGGCACAGAAAGGATTATGCCTTCATCTGATTCAAGATTTGATTTTTTTTTTTTACGCTCGCCATAAAAGTTTTTTAATCATCCGATATGAAATTGATTACTGGCAGCCATTCTCTGTTTTATCTCCCGAGAAGTTAAAACAGAAGGTATCTGCACAATACAAGCATTGTTTAAAAGCCCACACGAGCACTTGCACATAAAGAGATATTTCTGTGTAAATTGGTTAGAAAAAACACCTTCACAAACATTTGGGCTCCCAGAGTAAAGAGAAAATTGCTGTTTTATGTATACAAAACAATTACAAACAGTAGCATTGAATGCACTGCACATGCAGTATTTGCTGCATGTTCACTTGTGCTTATGAAACAACAGTTTTCCTACAAGAACATGCATGTGCAATTATAGAACGTCACACAGTGGATGGTAGTGCATATGCATTGTGTACAACGTTGCTTGTTTGCAGCACTGTACAGAAAAATCTGTATTAGCGACCACCTTTGTGTAAAGACACCCTGGTCATTAAGGTTGACTGAGTTTTGTTTCATTAATCATGCACAGATCCAGGATTGTTAACCAGTGAGGGTTGAAACTTTTTCGGGGTGTGGGGATGCTGACTTGTGGCAAGAAAAAAGCCAATCCTGTTAGATTTAGCACCTAAACATCATTGACCAATGATGTTATATACTATGCTAATATCAGAGCAGATATGGACCCCCTCGACACCCCCTCCTTAGATCCGCACATGCTAATGTGCATGTACATGTACAGGGTATCATTGTGTAAAAGTCACAGTCCTGTATACAGTTAGTTCTCAATCCCTCCCTATAAAGACATTACATGTACAATGTAGGTGTGTTCTCATTGGGAAAGAGGGGATGTGTTGTTATATTGAGTTTCACAATAAGTATACATGTATCTCTCCTTTCCCATAGACAGAAGTGGGTTAGCCTACTGTATACAGGGTTATTTTTGCCCCGTGATATTTTCGCCCTTATGCACTCGCAAAAGGTTTCGCCCCATTTTAATTTCGCCCTGTCTTGTCTTGATTCTATTTAACGAATTTACCATTTTGGATTCGCACGGTTTTGAATTCGACCACTGACGATGAGGGCGAAATTGAAACGGTGGCGAAATTTTCCCTGTATAAAGTATATCCAGAGTTCACCGTACCTTCACCCATCACTCTCAAGTTGCTCAGCATTCATCAGAGATGATCAGTGTTTTTATAGCCTAGTGAAATTAAGCACTGATTTGTTCTAACTTTTTGTAAGGGATTTCAATTTCAACTGCCAAATTGACTAAAAAAAAAATTTTTAATCTGAATTGGGAGTGGGGGGGGGGGGGTATTCTCACTCAGCCAACAGCTCTAACTCTCTTTATAAACATAATAGGGCAAAAGAAAACAAAACGGATCTTACTTAGTGCTACATTTTTACCAGGGGTTAAAATATTAAACTTTTTCTTTACCTCTGCATAGGTACAACTTTTGAATTTTTGTTCAAACAGTAAAAGGATGGTTGGTTAATTCCTTTAGTAACATGTAAATGCCAGCCAGATATATTTCCTTCACATACATGTATTCAAATGTCTGAAGAAAAAAAATCCAAAGAGAAATGTGATTGTGCAATTACATGTAAAAGTTGTACTTGATAATCACTCCACAGTCGCCACACGAAAACTACATGTCTTGGGTACAATTTCAAATCGTAACTGGTTTTGTGATTTTCCAGTGTTCTCCCTTATCATTCTTCAATTCAAGACAAAGGCAGGAATGATTAAAGAGTAACATTATCAAGGATTTGTGTGCAGTTATCAACCTGAGCATTTGCAGTATTGAAAATAAAGATAAACTTTGGGGTCATGTGTCAGTGAAAAATATTTGGGGAGTCAAGTTGCTGTATGCCAGTGTACATTGTATCAAACTTGCTGATTGATCACTCAACTATATATATTATGCATATTCAGGCCTTTTTACACAGACATGTTACACGGTGGCCACATGTGGACTGGTTAGCATGTTGGACTTTGAATCAAGAGGCCCAGAGTTCGAGCCCAAGTTACGGTGGGCTACATGTAGCTGTCTTTGTCATCGGATAAGACGAGGTTAAAATCGAGATCTTGTGTCACAGTAGGTGTTGGAACCATTCCTGCTCTACAACCATAAGTCTCGAGCATAGGAAAAGTTTGTCGCCCTCCACTGGCACACAGTTACGTTTCCATGTATGTGAAAGATTCTTGAGTGGGACATTAAACAACAATACAGCCAACCAACATTTAAGTACAAGTGTAAATGGCTTGTACATATACTTGCAGAATCTTTCTTGAATTCGACTTGCCAACTGGCTACATTACATGTCCAGAAGAACAGTTTATATTTTGACTTACGGTACTCCAAAATTTATTTTATCGGATAAATCATAATCTCATAGCTCAGAGTTATCCAATCCAAATACTTTATATCATTGGTCTTTATTAAAAGGTGGCCGCTTAATTAAGGTAGTCTTTATTCAGAGTTCTGCTGTACATTTCAATTTACAGAGGAACCTTTCTATTAAGACTAGCCAGCTGACTGGCTAAAATTAATTGGTCTGATTAGTGAGGTGGTCTCCTGATTGAGTTTGGTTATGAAGAGTGATAAACAGACCAAATGTTGATGGTATTTAACACCGTTATTCGGGCCTCCGTGGCTGAGTGGTTAGCGTGTTCGACTTCAAGCTGAGGGGTCTGGGGTTCGATTCCCGCAGCGCCACTCCGCGTTAGGTGTTGGCACGTTAAAGAACCCTCCCTGCTCTACGCCCAGCAGTGCCAAGCATAGGCAAAATTTGTCGCCCTTCACCAGCACACGGTGACGTCTCCATATGAGTGAAATATTCTTGAGTGGGACGTTAAACAATAACGCAACAACAACAACACCGTTATTCAATGTCCTTGTTAGCAGAGTGGTCTTTCGATGAGATTCTGCTGTACACATGTAAATTGTAGCATGCATTAGAAATTCTGAGTTTTATCTTGAAACGTTCTCATGCAATATTTCAGCTTCATATTTTTTCGGTCAGAAATTTCAGAATATAATCTTCATTCAAGTTTTATGTACCTGTATATATACAAAGAATTAATATTTAATCTCCCCTTTACTTAAGATCTTATTAAATATATTTTCTTTTAACGAGCTTAATACACATTAGAAGTCCTTTTCAGGGAGTATTTGTTTTGAATATTGTCTACAAGTACATGTAGTGTTTAGAGTTATGCAAAGAGAGTGACCAGCCAAGCTTGCCTAAGCCTTTTCAAATCAGGATTTTTGGATCAGAGATTTGGGTTAAGTCTAAGTCTGTTTATGCAAGTCCAGTGACCTGGCCATGCCCTGGCTCAGACCTTAATATCAATGTCACTAATGGCTCCTTTGGTATACATGTAGCTTGTCTCCATTAGGGCTGAGAGACGATAAAACATGAGAGTTTTCTTAAGTCAAAGAATTTTCTCAACTCCAGCTTTTCAGCCAATTAAGGATCAGTTATGCAGTTGAGTACAGGTAACTTCTCAGACTTAAGAAAATTCTTAAGGTTTATGGTGCTCATCCCAGACTCCTGCAACCCAAGTTGTTTCCATGATGGGTTTTTTTCTGTTAGCCACTACTGGATATACTTCATCATGGCTATGAAACCCAGATACTCCCAGGTGGTGGTGTTGTCAATCACTTTTGGTCACACTCAAAGTGACCTCCACAATCCTAAACATTTCCATGTTGGCACTGGTAACACATTTCCACTGATGAAGATAAGAATAGTCTAAATGATGTAAGGCCCAACACAGCGCCACTCTACAGTTGGCC
>JACSZP010025147.1:0-17619 GCA_016161895.1 Pinna nobilis
GGTTGGTTGGTTGGTCGGTCGGTCAGTCGGTCGTTTGGTCGGTCGGTCGGTCGTTCGGCCCGTCGATTGGTTGGTTGGTAGATTGGTTGGTTAATTGGTCGGTCGGTCGGTTGGTTGGTTGGTTGGTTGGTTGGTCGGTCGGTCGGTTGGTCGGTTGGTCGTTTGGTCGGTCGGTCGGTCGGCCGGCCGGTCGGTCGATTGGTTGGTTGGTCGATTGGTTGGTTGAACTGTTGTTTAGCGTTCCCTCTCAAGAATATTTTACTTATTTGGTGACGTCACCGTGTGCCAGTGAATTTTGCCTATGCTCGGCTCTTATGAAGTAGAGCAGGGAGGGTTCCAACACTTACTGCGAAATGGGGCACATTCTTTTACCGTCTTTTCCGAAGGACAGGGACAACCAACCGCAACGTGTCGCGAATTCGAACCAATAGTCCAATGAACATATGGCGAACACGCTAACGACTAGGCAAAGGTGGCCCCTGATTAAAAAATTCTCAATTTTGTAATATATTATAAGTATGCCAAGTCGCAATGCAGTAGAACGAAGTCCCTTTGCGTTTCACTGAGCCAAAACATTTGTAAAATCGTACTGCAGATAATAAGAACAAAGTATAGCAACCGCATGTTACATGCACTTTTTAAGTCATTTATCTATGATATTTGCTAATAGCTTAAAAGCTTCCTCGGAAATTTCTGTATTCATTTCGCCTGTTATCTTTTTTACGTTACTTTAAATTTTGAATATATATTAAACCAAAGTGGAACTAAGCATGGAATAAATACAGGAACAAACCAGAACATCCCGGTTTATTTCCCATGCATATGGTATGCTTATATACATTTCTCATTTGGTCAGATACAAAAGTTATGGAAAAAAAACCCAAACCGAATAATTTTCCGGAACATTTGATATATACGATTTGATATCAAAAGAATTTTATGGGATTCAATAGCAAACACACCGATCCCATTCGCAAAATTCAATTTGCGTTTTTAAAAGAGTTAAAATTTGCTATCAACAAATTTTAAATGTGCAAGTATACAACACAGATCAATTACTATATCAATAATGCTAAAATTTTAAAATGTATTATGCAAACAAAAAGATGAATGACAGAGGTAATGATATGATAATTATGTTCTCCGTTTTGCTCCTCTTTCCATTTCGCTACCATAATGAAACCTTCAAAAACTTGGTTACACTTTTTCAGACTCGTCTCCAAACGTTTTTAAAAATGAAGTAACAAAGAGCACAACAGTAAATGAATGATGGTAAATAAATTCATATACAATATTCCATATTTTGTGTGCCTGGTCTTAAGGCAGTGCTGACTACTCTATGACACCTGATTCCACCTGCTGTATTCATAGGTCCGTCCAAGTTTGCAAAATGTCCCTTTTCTGATGATTAATGGCCTGTGTTTATATCGGTTTTAGATATCCATATGCATTTTTTTGTTGCAAAAACAAAGAATTTGTTAAGTTGAGCATCAACAGTTTCGCCACTGTTATTGATTTATTGTTTCCCTTTAGGATCATTCAATCATATGGAAACGTCACCAAATGCTGGCAAAGAGCTTCAAATCTTGACTGTATGCACTACCGCTTTTGGGGCAGTGAGGGTTCTTTGACGTGATGACACCTAACCTGACATGGGACCTCGGTTTTACGGTAACTTAGATTGACTTAATTATGTTAACTCCGTATCAATAAGGGATACGAAAAGGGAACGATAAAACTAAACAGAATGAGACCGTAAGGAAATCGACTTAAGAACTAATTTAAACACCGAAAAGGAAGTGAGATCAGGTGTGTGTCCGGTCAGAGTAAGTATTCTCTAGCTAGATAGATAATAGATTTAACAAAATTTCTTTCTTTCGTTTAATAGTATTACAAGTGTCAAATTACATATATGAAACCATACAATGACAGAGTCATATCCGGCGTCAAATTCAAATGATAGGAGAAATTAGCCTAGGCGAACATTCTACCGTGGATTGCATTATTTCTCCTACATTTTGTCAATCAAAACATAGAACTAACACAACTACATAAAATAACGTAAATCTCTTTAAAAATTAAGAGATTGATAACACACAGTGTTAAAACTTATTTAAAGGCTTTTGATTTCGTTGTGCCACGATCTACTACTTGTCTTCCCTAACGAAAGATTCAATCTACGCACGAGAACTTCGTCTGTCTATGTTTTCGTTCGTTATCATACATCTTCAATTGTGGAATCATGACATCGTAAAGGTATATTTTCTTGATTACCATTACTTATCTTTCCAGGCACCTTTGTGTTTTGTCCACTTTGCTTTGTTAACTTAACCAAATGTTCGCTTTTGCTTTCTTTGATATCAGTACTCACTAGTCCATTAAGATTTTCGGTTGATAATTTTTCCCGACTTTCGCCTTTATTCCGTTCTATTTCAAATATAACATTTAATGATGCTGATAGGTATCCCGATCCCGACAGAAAGTTTGTCTCCTTTATTTCTTTCAGTACTGCTTCTTTTTCTGTGTCGGAATCTTGTCTCCAGATGGACGTTAACAGAGATGCCAAGGAAGATAGGAGAAATGACACACCTACAAAAACAGCAAGAAAGCAGATGAGTATATGTTTTATTAAATAACGTATTTGTACCTCTATCTTGTTATTTCTGTATCAACAAATTTATATCAGATACTGCCCACTTTGTTCTCGGTCACAAATTCCTCAAACAATGTTCATACCTGGAATATTTCTTGTTTTAAACAACAAATCGAATGATGTGCTCTATAACTCGACACTCTTGTTTAATAGTGCAAAAATTGTGGTATTCACATTTCTCCGTATGTACTTCGCTATACAACTTTTAAATGTCCAAAGATATAATAAGAAACCTTACTATATAAAGTAAACATTTACTACCCGTCTCCGCCTGAGACAATGATTTGATTTTCCAAGATAAGAAGTTTTTTCCCCACTCTAATGTGTACGATAATTGTTAACTATGGACCGGCATTATTTTGCAATACTTTTACTGACATTCAAGTCGATGTTGTAGCAGTTTCAAAAGCCTCGTTTAAAGTCAGCATTTCGTACATTCTATAGTCGTTACAATAGTTTAGTTTACAACCAATCATTGGGTTGAATGCTATCTAATGGGGTTTGTACCAATAGTTCTTGACACAATGATTGTGACTATGGATTACTAAGTTTACCTGGTCAAGATATAGGGCTCATGGCTGATGTGATCAATATACAGGGAATGCTTACTCCTCCATGACACCTGAGCCCATCTCTGGATATACAGGGCTCCATGTTTGCCAATTATGAATTAGAAGAGGAGTATATCAGAATGAGGGATCTATATTGCTTTTTAATATAACGGCATATATTATGCTTTAAATAATATAAGCATTTATTGCGAAGGAAATTTCTCATACGCGTTGGTTGTCCATGAGTTTTAAGTTTTATACCGGGTTGTCTCCCTTACCCTGTTAGCCAAGTTTAGTGAGCGGCCTGTATAAATTCTATCAAATTAATGTTCACGTGATAATATTGTGCTTGACCTACTTATTACATGATGATGTACAAGAAAGTCAAGGTCGCTTATCCACGAGGAGAAGAACCTAAACAAGAGCAGACACGGGTGAAATAGCTTATTTTAAGCAATAATAGCAATCTTTAAAATTCTTAAATCCCACCTACCCAATCCCTCTTTTAAGTGCTTTTTTGATTGGTCTCACATCAAGTTAGCTGAGAAACTTTGCTGCTGTTGTGTGTCTTGAATCTTTACAGGTTGATTCATTAGATGACGAGTGACAAGAAACATAGTGGTCCGGGTACTGGAACTTTTCAACAATTAAGCCAAAGTGTTCCGAGTTTAAGAACAGCTTGCGGATTCTAGTTAGTGTCATACATACGGTATATCGGCATATCGCGCGGCACAAAAGTAGTTTTGATTTAACATTTGTGGGTACTTGCCGCCGTTAACCGGGGTAAAGTACATGTAGGCCGCCGTAATCAATCGGGGCTTACCATTGCTGTTTGTTTGACTGTTGCTGAACATTGTTGCTTTTGTATCGGCATGCCAATTAATGCGGATATGCCCAATCCCGTCATACAAACGGATAATAACTATAATTTAGTTCCATTAAATATTGTGTAACCTGCAAATTTTCACTTTTCATCTTATTAAAATGTTTCTACTATTCTATGTTGTCTTTGTTCCTCATTTCGTAAATAAAGTTAAGGATGAACGCTCCGATAGACAAACATAGAAGCTGTTCGATACGCACATATGACAAAGCAAAATGTCGGAATGGTGTTGGATGAAATCTGGCTATAAAGAATATGTTTGAAATGTTCTTTTTTAATGGCAACTGAGCGAAACAAAATCTTAAATATTCAAATTAGATAATGTCTAAGAGGTCGATATTCATACTAGATAATATGGAACGACATTTAAATGGGATTCCACTTCTGACTGGTTGATTTATCATACGTGCGTGAATCCTGCTTTAAAAAGGCGCATATGAAGGCATCTATATATTTTTGACTACTTCAAGTTCTGATCACCACGCATTAGATTTTTTAAAAGTTTTCGCAAGTCGAGGGAGGTAATTCGCATAACACATCGTTCACTTTGTTCCACATTGACAACTCTTTTGTATTTCCAACAACTTAAGTATTACTGATTATCGAGACTAGTCACATATTAAATAAGCAGTGCCTCTTAACTATGTAAGATACTTCATTGCGTTACAGAGAAAAAACTGCAGAACTTTATCTTTTCATCGCTATTCAACTTCTTGTTTAAAGAAAGATAGAACGGAATGTGAAATTGAAGAAATTGATTTGTTGAGTATGAATCAAAATAGAAATATACCAGAAAAATAAAATCCCTGTTCATATGTCCCTCCGTTATCTATAATTAAACCTGAAATGAAATTAAAAAGAAAATTTTAAATCTGTAGGTAAAAAAACCGACAAAATTAGATATTAGTATTTAGTTTAAACATTGTGTGTGTTGGTATACCGTCAAGCGAATTCACTGAACTTTATCAACTTTCATAATAATATTACGCGTATATTATAGGTAACAGAAAATTGAATACATGTATATACATTTTCTACATTATCCCGTCTGCTATAATTAGAAACAGTTTTGAAATATCAGCCGATGAAATGTATTCTTCCTTAAATATACAAATATGTTTTTGTTTTGTTTTTAATGATCATCTGTTTTAGAAAAAGCGTTTAAAAGTTTATGTATAACTCTCAACTAAGATTCGAAAGCATTACTTCTACAAGCGAAGATAACATTGATCTTCGTAAGTGATTTGAATATTTACCAGCTATCGGGGGTCCGATGATATAACCTACTCCTCCCAATAGGAACATGGTGCCAACTGCTGCCGACAGGTGTGATACTCCAACCAGATCAATAGCAACTGGATTGAGCAGAGTTATAAGTCCACCACTGTATATGCCGAAAAACAGAGAAAAAATAACCTGTCCAAAATAATAGGTAGAATAAAGAGGAAACGTTAGAGTAAAAACAGCAACAATTCCGAGAAACCCAACGTAAAGCAGCAAAGGATCTACGCCTTGTGGTCCAATAGAAAATCCTGTAAGAACGCGGTTAAATGTACTCCCCAGTCCAATCATTGTCAACAGAAAAGCGGCATCTGCCGTGGACGCTCCCTGGACCACCGCATAATTAGGTAGGTGCAAAAGCACCATAGAATAAGGCATGTTCCACAGTGTTATACAAACTAAAATAAGCAAAAATGATTTGTTTCTGAATAACACAGTATTTAGTCCACAACACTTGGTCGAGAGTTCTCCGTCTAGATTTTTCACATCTTGTTGACGTGTTTTGTTTCTCACTTTGCATCTTATCTCCACCTCTGAGGGTTTCATCAGCGCTCCAAACAAGACTCCATGGGCAGAGACCGCCCCGAACATTAAGAAGGCTCCGCGGATTCCGTAAGTATGAATGAAATAATGTGCTAAGGGGCCACTGGCAAACATTCCTAACCCTGCACCGGCCACATTAAATCCAACTGCAATCCCATGGTATTTTCTAAAGGAATATCCAACAACTATGACCGCCGAAATGACACAAAACCCCATCCCTATTCCTGTAATACATCAATCAATGGAATAATTCACAAATGTCGTATTAATGAAACTGTGAAAGTATTGACTACTTAACATTTTCTTTCAAAAATTATGGTTAAGTGGAATTAACTTTACTAAGACAGGGGTTCCATTAGTCTCGGGTACAATAAGCTTTTCGTTAATTCTACGGTCGGTACAATGATCTGGTTTTCCGAAACGGGTTTTTGGGACCCAACGTCATTGGTTTGAATGCTGTCTGATGTGTTTCATACCGGTTGTTAGACCGTTCTTTACAAACTAATTTTGACTACGGACTATTCCGTTTACCCGATGAAGATTAAGTGCTCATGGCGGGTGTGACCGATCAACAGGGGATGTTTACTCCTAGGCACCTGAACCCAACTCTGGTGTGTCCAAAGGTCCGTGTTTTCCCGACTCTTTATATTTGTCTTCTTTATTGGAATTATAAGATCGATCACTGTTCGTAACCTCACATTCTTGTTAACAAATAACCACAATATTAATTTCATGAAAGCACTGGATGGTTGTCGCCGATAAAAAAAAAAGTCGAATCGGAATCCATTACGACAATCCTAAGCTTTTAACATTGCACATAACTGTTTCATCGCCCATGTATCAGTAAGGCACAATACACAGACCTCACTCAAAGATCGAAGTGCTGAGCATGCACCAGAAGTGACTGAGAAGATGAAGTTTAGACGTAAATTAGGATTTTCTTTAATAATCAAAAAAGTACCACATTTGCATAAAATTTCACAAGTTTCCTTCATATGAAAATTAATGCATAATGGTTTTAAGTTTATTAACATCCTACATTCAAAATTCTATCTCTCATATGAATCAATGAATAATACTATATAGAAAATAGAAGCCAATGCCGGCGGAGGAGTTTATATGTAAGTAATAAAATGCTTCCAATGAAAACTGGGGGGAGGAGGCAATGGTAGCAAATTGAACAAGATATAACTTCAAGTCTGACCTGTTATGACGCCATACGTAATCAGCAACACGTATATGTTTTGAACAAAGAAACTAGCAGAAAATCCCAGTAAGGAAAGTATGCCGCCAATCATAGTAGCCACACGGCAGCTGTACATGTTGATGACGTAGCTTACCACTGGACCTGTCAAAGAGGCATGTGAGAGTTAAAATACATATTATAGAGGTAAACGATGTATATGCAGTTGTAATACGTCAAGTAGCTCACAAGTGGATCTGTCAAAGAGGCATGTAGAACATAAATACATATTAAATGTGTAAACGTATAAATACATATCATATATGTAAACGTTGTATACAATACGTCCAGTAGCTCACCACTGGGCCTGTGAAAGAGGCATGTAAGAATTATAAGTTCATAGTATATATCTAAACGCTATATACAATACGTCAATTGCAGAGGAGATAGATATTATCGTACTTCTTATTTCAATTTTCCCCTAAATTTGAGATCCTCCCCGAAAGTAAAATATTAGATGTTCAAACAAATCGACCATCGACCTCACCTTTTTATCTATTTCTTTTTTTTCTTTCTTTCTTTTCTTTTTCTTTATCTTCCTTTTTCTTCTTTTTTACCGATGTTTCAGATTTGAGAACTTTGATGAAGTAGCTAGTTCTTAAAAAATAACTTTGCAATGGATCTTAGAGTAGATATCAAATCATCTAGGAGACATCTCTTATCAAATGCATCATGCAAATGTACAGAGATCTGGTTCTAGAGCACACCTCCCTAGCGGACCAATTATTGTCAGTCTGTAGGATGGCCTTTTAATATCGTTCTTCTGTAAGTATCACTAATAGTAACCTGTATAATCATACTAACCTATTAAACTTATTAGACTGGTAAATATTGATCCAACCAACGACGTAAAGGCGACGTCCTGCTGGAACTCTTGTAGTAAGGCCACGTGAACTACACCGGCAGCGTAGCACATTGCACCAACTATGAACTGGGCTCCAAAAGCAGCAAACATAACAACCCACGCCCAGCCCCGGTCGACGTCAGCCTCATCCTGCATGGTCCTGACTCGCGTTCGGTTCTCTGTTAATGTAAAGTTATCTCATATCAATGAGACAGTAATATGTGACACTTTATAAGAAAACCTAGACACATGTATTACGCTGCAGTTCTAATCCTACTCATAATTAGAGAGGCGACATCACAAATGTGAATGCAAGATAATTAGAAATCAAACAAAAAGCAAACAGATGTTAAGACTAATAAAAGTGTTGTTGTTGTTCTTGTTAAACGTCCAAATGAATATTTTCTCATTCATATGGATACATGATTAAGGAATGTAATAGTCAAACCGAGGAGTTTACAAACGTCATGAGATCACTTGCATATATCTTTATGCGGTCATAATACAGGTAGAAATAATGCGTTTTAGTGTACAAGGAATATTCAAGACGACGATGGGTCTGACTGTACAGAGAGTAATCCAATAGATAATGGGTCTGAATATGCAGGACGTAATCATGACCATTACGGGTTTGAGTGTACAGGGCATGATCCAGCAGGTTCTGGTTGCAAGTTTGCAGAGCGTAATCTATAAGATTTTGGTCTGAGTGTGTATGTCGTAATTCAGCATATTGTGAGTCTGAGTGCAGGGTGTTTTCAAGAGGAATATGGTTCTTAATGCATAGGGCATAATTCAGATCATTCTGGGACCTGGCTCGCATGGCATGATACAGCAGGTTATGGTTGTTAGTTTGCAGGACGTACACAAGATTATAGGTCTGAGTGTACATTGCTTTATCCAAATAATTATTGATTTGAGTGTGAATAATGTAATCCTGAAGGTTAACGGTCTGAATGTGCAAAATGCGATCCAGAACACTGCTTAAATATTGCATTACTGATATCTATTCTTTCAGTCAACTCCCTGATCGAGAACCTTGTCATGAAATCTTAAAAAAATCCAGTAGATGTATAATAAAGTTTTAAAGAAAGACTTTCTTAAATTGCAAAAAGCGATTGAAAATTCGGAGCACTGACCAGGTGTCTGAAGGAAAATCTCAATGACAATGAGACCGCAGTGAGATGTCTGATAAATCACAACACAACCAGATAGCTACCCTCATTGTGATTCCATTGAAATTTTACTTTTGAAATCGAATATTTTTCAAACGTAATGAATAAAATTATTGCTTGTTTGGTGCTTCTTAAACGATTTACAATTTCTGATGATATCTTACTGGAACTCAGATATACGTTGACAACTTAATTACCTTTATAACGTATGCCATCTAGTACGACAAATGGGCCTCATGATTCGACAATTGAAAATGAAATCACCTGTATCTTCTCGAGGAAGACTATTTTGTACAAACGCACTAGCTTATTCTATTTTTAGATAGGTAAATAACATTCTGTGTCTGCATGACAGAAATGCGAGATAAAGATCTGATGCATGCACTTTTGTCAGATTCGAAAAATAACCACTAAAGTATATTTTATGAGTAAAAGCACGTCAAAATATAAAAAAGGAAAGTTTTAAGTCCCGCGAACGTAGGATTGAAATTTAACTTTTTTAACCACTTAAGTGCATGTGACGTATATATCCGTCATGACATTAAATCCTCCGGAATGTGTATGACGAGTATATACGTCATGAAAATGTATGTTTACATCCGTGTAAAGCGACTTTAATTACAAAACGTCATAAAGATAAAATGACGTCATAATGTGCATAAAGAAGTGGCTAAAGTGTGTTCTAAAATAGTGTTTTCATACCTCTGAGCAAATTATCATGAGGCTTATATGTAATTTCATTCCAATGACATAAAAGTTGTTATTATACACACCAGCTTTTCTTTAAATGTCGCTGTTGTGCTGTTTATATGCATTGCACGTTTAAACAAATTTCACACTTGGCAAGTACCACTGCAGTTTGTAAATGCAAACGAAAATTTAATGTGCCGGTCTACGCAGGAATATGGGTGTCCAATATCTGATAAATAAATAATACGTGTGATTTTTGAGTGGAATTGCTGTCTGTAATGCAAATTATTACATTTTTTTTATTTGTATTGAGATATCCCCTGTACTTCTGTATTTACATTAATATTATATCATAGCACAAGTTTTATTCAGTAAGTGTCACATTAAGCATAACAATATGCTTTTTGATGACACGATACAAATACTAGGTAAAATACATAATAATACTTATGTTTGTTGATGTATGTCGAGTTCTCCATGTCAGAGTGTTTACACAACTGCTCTTTGGACCACAGATCCTCTCGCAAATGCGGAGCCGCCGTAGCCTTGTGGTTTAGCTTATTTGCCTTCTGATTGCGAGGTTGTTGGTTTGAATCCGAGCCGCGCTGCGGTTGGCTATTCCTCTCTTTCGGAGGAGACAGTAAAAGCCGATGTCCCATGTCACAGTAGGTGTCGGCACGGCAAATAACCCTCACTGCTCTACGGTCATGAATGCCGAGCATAGGCAAAATATGCCGCCTTTCATCAGCACACGGTAATGTCTCTATATACTGTATACAGGGAAAATTTTCGCCCCCATTCTATTTAGCCCCTTTAGCCCTCTGCGTCAGTGGCAAATTCAAAACGGGACAAATTCAATACAGTAATTGATTGAATAGAATTATGTAGAGATTGTTGGATTAAACACAGAAATAAAATTGCTGATTAACAGCCGAATTCCTATTTCATCCGGACTGACATCACGAGACCGGAACTAGCTATTCACATATGTAGTTCTGTGTGTTTTATAT
Source organism: Pinna nobilis (assembly GCA_016161895.1). Taxonomy (NCBI): domain Eukaryota; kingdom Metazoa; phylum Mollusca; class Bivalvia; order Pterioida; family Pinnidae; genus Pinna; species Pinna nobilis. Next base: position 10,871 of record JACSZP010025147.1, read on the forward strand.
TGCATCAAAGTTTTTCATACTCTTGATACCTTTGAAACCTTAAAATATTTTAGATAAATTCAGTCCATGTGAAAAATACACATGTACATGTCATACATTAACTTCATGCCATGCCTCAACCATCCCTTTTATTTTTATTATCATTATCATTACTTTTCTGGACTGATGAAATATCACTTAAGTAAAGTAGGGCAAACAGGAATCACACTGTTAAACAATTTTTCCCTTATTTTTGATGTCGTTGTTTTTCTTTTAGTCTTGTTTGATTATCAAAACCTGACTAAAAACAATAATAATGTGACTCTAGAGTGAGTCATAGAGCGCGGATCTAGATAAATGGCACAGCGTTTGACTGTTTACACTAATCTAATAGTAGTAGTTGTTGTTGTAGTAGAAGTAGTAAGCTACAATTAATCATACTACACATTGTACTGATATAAATTATTTAAAACGTGTAGTATGAGTATGCAATGAGTTATTTCTGGTTCAAATAACCAAATGATCATCACAGTCCGCAAATATTTTTGATAGATTATTTACCTATTGAATTTAAAACCTTTTACTGATGTCTTTGTTGTCAAATTTATCGATTATTCATTTTCATCGCTCCATGGAACTCTTTTGATTTGAATAACAGAAATATTTTTCTTACAATATTTACATACAAAGTACGCTTAATGTGGAAAATATGATGTCTTATATGTCTATTTCCGTGAATTTTAAGATGAATATATGAAAAACTACAAGTAAAAGTACATTACTTGTAAATATGGTGCCAAACAGGACTTATAAGGTATCCTCTCAACCTTAAGTATCGACATGTCATGCCATTTCCCATGTCTTATACCAGTCTATAACGGCTTGTGGTTTTGATATGCTTAACGAATACGTATATACTTAACTTATACAGTCAGCAGTGTATGACTAGTCAACCACATGGGGAATTTGTAATATCTATCTGTCGTTAAATACACGTGCGTATCTTTGTCAAATATTTAAATGATTGTATCTAGATAAACTCAATGGTGACTACAACATTAAGTGTTTTGTCTCTGCTCTAGACATTAATCAATTACCGTTTGTTCTTGCTGACTGGCTTTGTCTAGTACATATATTCTAGTATAGTTTATTAGCCTATCAGTAGGAATGTACAGCTAGTAGTACTGCTAAAAAAATTATCAAATTGGCATTCACATATACCCAAACTTAAAACTAACAATGACCTCATTACATTCTTATAAAATGCATTCATGTCCAGGTAAGTTACTCACCCTCTTTCTTCCTATCCTACTGCTGATCAGATAGCTATTCTATATCTTGTTATGTCGTCAACACGTCTTACATTCGATGGGCTATTCTAGTAATTCTTCTTTGCTTTCATCGGAGAATATCAAAAGTTTTGCTTGCATCTAGTCGCCCTTAAATGTATCTGAAAATCCAAAATGTTGATGTTGTCATTAACAGCTGTGCAGGCAAGACACAAAGATAAAGACTCGTGTTCTGTAAGGTTTACAGTATTTCCCTTAAATAGTAACTGGTTTTTACCGGTTACGAAGTCTATTTATGTATCTATAAGAGTACAGCTTGCACATGAGTCACATGCTTGTAGAACAAAGCAAGTAGCGTGTATTTAAGACATGTAAAAAAGAAATTAATAAATAGATGAATTATACATGTGTGTTCTCTGAGAACAGCAAATATAAGGCGACATATCAGCCTCTCTCTCTCTCTCTCTCTCTCTCTCTCTCTCTCTCTCTGTGTGTGTGGTGTGTGTGTGTGTGTGTGTGCACGATAGCGTTGGATCAATAGACTGACATGGACTAGCGCAAGAGTGATTCAGATCAAAGCTGAGTCTTGAAAAAAAAGATACATGTCGGATTATATACATGCGTATAGTATCGTATGATAGATCAATATGCTAATGCCTCAGTCGTATTGCATCGGGCTTTACATCTGCATCTGAGTTTGTGGTGTTTTATGTGATTTGTATGCAGATATCTCTATTAAATATTCATTATTAGACACTGCCAATATTATTTCAATATCTGCCCTGTAATTATCAGTGTTTTAGCATAAAGCTGTTAGTTATATGTGTGTTAATCAATAATTATTGACTTGTGAAAATATTAATTTTATGGTTTGGTTTGAAATTGTTTTGATTTCAAATGATCTACAAGTGTACTTAATTGAGGTTGATCGATGAAAATAAATCTATAATACTATAATACTTGCAAACAATATCGTGGTCGCTGAATCGTCTACACCGAGGGTGATTCCTCGCCTAATTCATTTGTGCTTGGCTAAGGACTCGCACTGGGCTTGATTGTTCACTTAGGGATGTTTACTTCTCTGTGGCACCTGATCCCACCTCTGGATTTAAGAGATCCGTATTTTTCGAGTGTTTATCGGAAGTGCGTAGTCTCCTGGGTATCTGTCATTTATGGATTTTAAGGATTGTGTTATCAGGGTTGTCTATAAAGTAATGTCCCAAATGTTTGTAAAGAAAATTAGATGTTCAAACTTTCAATAAATAGGAACTCTTTCTTTCAATTATTTTGTATAAAGTATGTATATATTTACTGCGTTCCTGCTATTTTTCATGCATTATAAGTACGAGCATGCTAATAAAAAACAACATTTACATATCGTTGAGTATGTGTTCCACATTACATTTGATTTGGCACTTTTTCACATTTGTCATTCATCACAGTCAATGTTAAATCCAACCCCAGATAATTTCGTTCAAATGTAATACTGAGACATTTCATAATAATGAGTAGTGTGTATTGAGTTATAGAAGCTTTTATCAAACATTCATCTGCCAAACTTAATCCAATACTAACAATTATATCAATTATTTTACCGCATAGCTGATCAACTATACCAATTAAAGATGAAGAATTTCCTATGCATATAAACTCTAACTGGATGTGATATTAGTTGCTCGGATTATATTTAAAATTCAACTCAGGCTATAATCTGCAATCACTCAGGTAGTGGTATACTATACCCTGTGATGAAACAGTCTGCCCGTAAAACATGTTTGATTTGTCAACACATTTAAACAATTGCGATAAACGTGCATATCCTTGAAATGTATAGGGATTCACAGAAACCATTGCGATAAAAGTACATATCTTTAAGACAAGTATGAGTATATGTATGCAACAGCCACGCTAAAATAAAGTGACCAATGTGACCTTGTGAAACAGTAAACATGTGTAAGTAACCAGACGTGGCCTTGTAAAAGAGTTTATCCACAGTTTGTTGGATTACCAAGGTCACTGACCAATAAGCAACACTACATTTAGTAGTATATAAATAATCCTCTATACCTGGAGGCTTATCAAACATTGTTATACATTCGATAATGACGGACCATTGAAAGTAACAAAGCTGGACCCTGTGCTATCATTGCTATCAAAACACTTTCAAACTTGAATGAGAGACCCAAGTTTTTCAAAGAAGGTATACAATCTCATTCAATGAATACAAACACGCGCTACCATCAATATGGAAATCAATACACAGTAAAATAAAAACAGGTGATATTTTAGTCAGCAAACGAAAGGGGTAAGCCAAAAGAACCTATATTGACTACATACCATAACAATACAAACGAATATATGGTCCAGACGCGTGTGAGCACGCAACACATATGTTTATACAACGGAACATTTCTCTTCTATGAACTATTATTCAGTTGTTAGTATCGATCCAGTTCATGGATGAGATTTTGTTAAATACAAATGCAGTAGAGATACATTCTCAGACACCATTTTGAGAGCTACAGTGTCATTTGATGTTACTTATAAATCATACTATTTTACCAACCTTCTTAAATTAACCTTGAACACATCTCCGTTGAGGACCGTCATCTGCTGTGGTACTCCACCAAAGGCAAATCAGCAAAGCTCGCAAAGGGAGATAACTCTAAAATCAAACGTCTATACAAGCTTAAGGTGTGGTGTTCCTGACCAAATGAAGACAAGGTCAGGTCAATAGCGCATGATATTCTCAACCAAAATTGACCTTTTTCTGAACTCTCGGGGTTTCCATAATACATTTGCGACAGGTGTGGCATGCCAACAAGGGAAGCTGACTCCTTCTGGACATCTGGTCCCGTCCCGTGAGGGGTTTGCAGTATTTACCACATTGAGACCATTATCAGTTTAAGGATATATTTATTAGGAGTTTGATTTATGTATATTCCTCGGCACTTTTGTTTTAGGAAAATGAACGCAAATCGCAAAATGTCATTTAAAGCATTAAGTCATGACGCAAATGATAAATAGAGAACTCAAGCCAAATTGCTATGAGAGTATATCATATATTATTTTTTCTTCTGCCTTTGGGTTATGTAAGAAATAAATAAATACATTTGAAATTCTTGTTTCAAAGTTGTTTATGTCCCCTGTGTTCCGAAGTTCATAAACAGTCATAAAGGAATCAGCAATGTATTCTGTAATTATGATAAATCGATGCTTTACAAAGTCCAATACTGATCAAACTGTTCGCTTCCATTATAACTTAGCGTGTAACTTACTTTATTAGACATAACAATGCAATATATGAAAACAGAGCTAAATTTTTGTTAGGTAAGTTAGTCCTTGGTTATTACTTTACTTTATGCACTTTATGCAACTGCGTATACATTTTTTTTCAAAAACAATTGGTAATGTTTGGAGAATTGGTCGATGGAAAAATGAGGAATATCCGTCAAATGAATGTGATGTAAAGTCCTGTAAGAAACATAATTGGGAGTTATCTCCCTTATTTTGTCATAATTCGAGTATACAAAATGCGGAAAATGTTATTAACTTAAAAACTTGTTTCTAATAGCCAGATGATTTATGGTTTTGTTTGTTTGTTTCTCTCTATTTATTGTAGCGGTTTGGTAATTACTACTTCTTATAATGAAAACGAGACTGTTATTTCAATAAACCTTTTTTGTTTTATGTCGATAATAAAGACAAATAATACGATAGTCCCTATGATCTACAAAAATTACTAACTATTTAGAGATTTTTTTTATTTTAAACGTTACTATTGAAAAAAGACTAACGTTACTTTTAGTTTCCAAAATCTTATACACAATGTACTTCCTGTTCTCTATCTCTTCAAAAAGCATTGTTCAAATCAATGACTGGTATAATTACCTTAATATATTAATTTAAAAAAAAATATATCGAAAACTCAATATTTCATCGACTTATAAAAGTACGTGTATTAGAGACCAAGGTATCAAAGCCGTTCCCTTCTTTAACAATAATTACTTATTGACAATCAATTAAAATGTTTGATCAAACTGTATTACCAATATTACGATATAGATTTAACACTACAAATTACTCCGATAACCTGTCACAATATAGGGCTAATGACGGTGTATGACTGGTCGAAAAGGGATGCTTACTTCTCCCAGTTACATGTTCCCATCTCTTGTGTATCCAGAAGTCTGTATTGGTCCAACTCTTTATTTTGTATTCTCTATATGAGTTATGAGGTTGATCGATGGCCGATACCTTTTCATGGGGATTTGATAAAATGATACTTTATTAATATTCAACAATTCAACTCTTCTGTACTTGTAGGTGTAACGTAACGTAGGAGGTGGACTGTATTCAACATGAGAAAAGCATACATATCATTGTTCTTAATTTGGGTAAATGAAATTTGACATCTTTTAAGTGTCGACACTTAGGCAGATTATTTTGAAAATGTTTAAATGAGGTAAATCCCGGAAAGTCCAGGTACCAGGCTTACAAGTTCGCTGCTTTTAAACAAACAAAAAACATAAAAAAGAGACAACATATTTGCTGTGTTCCTTGGGCGGTTTTTTTAACAGACTGTCGGCTACCCAATTAGAACTATCTGAATACTAAAGGAACATAAAATAGATCTACGATTAGCAAGGATTTCATCAATCGTAAGTGCTGTTGGGGTGTATATGTGGTTGCCAAGCGAATTGTCAATGCCAAATACCCTTATCAAACAAGCTTTATAATGTGATTTGCATATAAAAAAAAGATATTGTTAGGGGCTGTGTCTGTTGACACAACAACATATTTGTCGTGGAGGCCGGAGAACTGGTTTGCAACATTAGGGTCTTTGAAGATGGATTTTGCATGTGTGTTCATTGACCCTCGGGGTTTATGAATCCTTGTTTGTGTCAAAAACCTCACAGACTTCACCCATTCTGAAAGAGTACCTCTCTCTCACGATTTGTTAATTTTCTTGCGTAATCCTCGACAGTATCCAAAAGGAGTTTAAATTATATTTCCAATTAAGGTATTTATGCTCACGATATAACGGTCGTTTAAGCAAGCATATTCTATAAATAAACGTTTTTAATAATGTAGAGGTCACCAGTTATAACGTTGCCAGCAGGATCATACATGAATGGGAAACATTTGTAGTCAGTGGGTTTTGACTTGTAGTTGTCTACATCCAGATCTGGGGCCTCCGTGGCCGAGTGGTTAGGGTGTTCGACTTCTAATCGGAGGGTCCGGGGTTCGAATCCGCGTAGCGCCACTCCGCGGTTGGCCGTCCCTGTCTTTCGGATGAGACAGTAAAAACCGATGTCCCGTGTCACAGTAGGTGTTGGCACGTTAAAGAACCCTCCCTGCTCTACGGCCATAAGTGCCGAGCACAGGCAAAATTTGTCGCCCTTCACCGGCACACGGTGACGTCTCCATATGAGTGAAATATTCTTGAGTGGGACGTTAAACAACAACAAAACAAACAAA
>JACSZP010025149.1:0-12316 GCA_016161895.1 Pinna nobilis
TATATATGTATATGCATTCATAATATAACCACTTCAAGATTTTCTCACGAAAATTTGACATGAAACACTATTGTTATGTAACAAAAAAAAATAATTCTATTTTCCCGCTCTTCTTAAAGAAATATATTGATATTTTTAAGCAAATATAACAAAATGATCTACAATACCGGTTTGTTGAAATCGAATTGGACCTTGATAACATTGGTAACTGCTGATGTAAAGCTCGTTTCTTAAGAAAAATGTATTCTTTTTAAATAAAAAATATCTAAGTTGTCATAACAACGGATATCGACCATTTGTTTCGCAGTTTTTCGACGCATTAGAGGAAACAGATAAGCAGCCGTGTCCTTTAGATTTTTTTAATTTGAAAAACACGTGTATTTTTAAGTTTTGCCATTCAAATCTCAAGTTGGTTAGATTTCACTATTCCTTAAAATAAGTTAACAAAGAATTCAAATTCATTTTCTTTCATTTCTTACTCTAACGAATAAAATCGTTATTAGAAATCAGTTTTTGACAATCTTAATTAAGACAAACCTGAAATAGAGAAAATGTGTTCTAAAAGAAATATATAGACATTTGAGATATTAAACTAGAAATGACAAGAGGTTGTATAACACAAATGATGCTCCTGCTTTGGACATATTCCCGATATAACATTAGCTGAGAAAATAGCTTAGTAAAAAAACCTTTGTCATTTTGACAAAATGTTTCAAAAATAAAAATTATTTGGCCACGTACACCTTTATTTCGCATATAATCAAATTTCGTATTAAAGCTCTAGACCTAAAACTGTAGGAGGAGATATCCGAACAAGCCATGTATCTATAGTCGAAAGAGCGGGCGAACGGACGGACAGGAGTAACTAAATATGCCCCCAATTTTTTGTTGCGGAGGTATAATAAGGCTACTACAAACACATCAATTTATTGAAGAACTATATTTACAGCGTAATTTACATTCACGACTACCTCCGCCCATCACTTTCTTCCATAAATGCTAAGCAATGTCAATTTATTTGGAAACCAATCGCAAACAGAATCCTTGAAATAAAGATCAAGAGAGAACTATAAATGAAAAGGGTTATAAGCCTCGGCAAAAACTATTTAATACTGTTTGGTTAAGTTTTCATTCGCTAGTAAAAGTTTTTTACGACTATCGCAGTGTGGTCGGTTAACTTTGATCTATGGGAGATACACATAACATAAAAGTCGTAAAAATCTCGTGAAATCTCGTCACTAGGGAGTTCTTTGGCAATTTAGGTAAATTTCAATAGATTCCGATGTAATCCAAATCGAAGACAGTCTGCTTTAATTGCTAAAAACCATCGGTTTTATACAAAATCGTAGTTTATAGACACCATACGAGTTCCCATATCATACGAAAACCAGATATTGCCAATTCATAAAGAAGTAAATAAAAGGCCAATAAAACCCAGATTGAATAGAAATGGTGGTATACCGGATCGCTTAGAAACTCGAGTCGTCTATTTAGCAAAATTCTATGCATTGTTGACCCCATTAAACAATATGGTCGCAATTGTGTTACGAAAACTTAAAAACCAAGACATTTTATTAGCGGAGACGAAAATGTAAATTGGGTTCTTTGTGTTGTTAGTAGTAGCTTAGCCAGTCCCACCGATGACGTGTGTTGCGTAGATACTCAATGCTTATTATACTGTATATGTTTTTTCTTAGGGGTTTCAGACTTATAAATGAATTGATCAAGGAATTCAAAAGTAGCTTCGATAGCATTCAACTTCATCTAAGCCCCGCCATTACTTCCATTGAATACAATTTGGGGGAAAATCAGTTTTCATCAGTAGACATGACAAGTTACTACTCATTATACTGAATTGTGGTAACACTTCAAGTCACCAAGTTTGTGGCTATGGAGCAGAGAGGGTTGTTTAACGTGCCGACTCCTACTGTGGCACGGGAACTCGGTTTTACTGTCTCATCCTAGAAACAGGGACAGTCAACTGCAGCGTGTTACGGATTCGAACTCTGGACCACTCAATCGGAAGACGAACACGCTAACCACAAGGCCACGGCGGCCCCAAAATTTACTGTTTTTTCCGAAATTGTAGTATATCATCACAGTAGCTTGTTGATTATGCTATGTTTGATGATTGCCGTCCAGAGTATCAAATCAGTATTTGTTTGAATACTTTGATAACGCGGAAGTCTTATTCGCACATCTGTTATATGATTAAGTTTTGGAAGCTCCGTTTGTATTTGATTGATAAAGCGAATCAGGGAACCTCTTTTAAGATATTCTAAACATAGTTGATAGATGATTGATAATTGAATATTTCCCAACCGCACAAAGTTTATATATGGTTCTGACAAGACTGAATATGACGGGGGCTAGTGTCTGCATTGATTTAGCAATATCTTATATCTTATTGGTGTTAAATAAACAATAATTGTAAAAAAAAGTACAATTTATGGCAAGCAATGATTTTATTTCTTCATTATACATGTATTTCCTTTCGTTACTTTTTATGAATTGTTGCTTTGAAATAAGTCTCACGAGAATGACTTCGTAAAATAAAGTATAATGGTAAAAAATAAAGAATACAGTTAACGGTTTGCCGCAATTTTTGTCTCTTTAGAATAAAGCCCTGCCGTTACGAGATGAATAACTTTGATCCATTCCTGATTATATTTCGGTTGGCTACTTTTTATAGATCGATGGTTTGAAATGTATCTCTTGAGAATGGTTTCTTTTGATTTGCTAGACATTGGAGATCACTAAAAATGTTTCTGTATTCGGAACTGTAGTCCATGGCTTATGAGATCGTAGTACACTTTATATTCAGAAGTAAGACAGAGTAGTGGTTATTATAGTACTGCAGCAATTTTATACTGTCCATATTGCATTGTAAAATGGGTGAAATAGAAGATACCAAAGGACATTCCAAATAATATTAGTCAACGACAGACAAAATCGTGGCAAAAACAAAAAGGAAAGTTCAAACAAAGAGCTTAGAAGAGTCTGTCTTTCAATTCTTCGATCTAGACAAAGTAAAGTAATGGGCGAATGTAAATAGCATTACGTGAACAAGCTAAACTTAGAATTAATGTTCCTATTTCTGAGGGCTACAATGGCCGAATGGTTCAAGCATCGTCTCTTTATCATATGTTTTAGTCGGACAATCTACGTTGAACCTCGCTTGAACAAACATTGATTGTGTTAGCAAATTTGTCAATTTACTTGTGAAACACAGGCGCGTTTCTCCAAATTTCAGTTTCAATTCATTGCAATTTCATACATATGCAACAAACTTCTCTCCTCTACCAGTAAAAACTATCTATCACCATATGGCCGACATCTTAAAATACCGAGTGTGGCATAAACAAAATTCAAAACAAGAATGTCTCTTTTGTAACAAATACTATTATAAAAATCCCCTTTCCTACGGTCATTTGTATCCCGGTTTAGAAACCAAATTGCAAAACATTTTTAAATACTAAAAGTGCAAGTAGGCTTGCAGCAAATTTGCATAAATACAAACAATGCTTATCTAGTCGTCGTATAGGTCTTGTCTTCGCTTGCACTTTATTGTTTCCTGTTTTTGCTTACTTTAAATCAAACAAACGTTCACCACACGCATTACTATTGATAACATCACTTAACAAGTCTGTGTTTATACATTCCTATATCACGTGATCTTCGAACAGTCCGGCTAGAAATCAATCTATTCCTATACCACTGTCTTATCAATATACACAGCCAGTACCGATACTTGGGTAAAGATAGCATCACCGGGGAACCATAAAACGACTGACCTTGAATAGCATTGCTGAAGCTTCATGATTCATGTCCACTGAACGTTTTACTTCATGGAAATTTCTCTTATCGATTTCAAGAGTAAATGTGAAAGTGACGACTTAACCGCACGGCATCAGCTTTTTCACTAGCTGTGCCATCTAGATAATTGGCTTATTTGTGAGGTACACTACATCGATCCTATTGTACTATTTCAAAAATGTAAACATTTCCGATGAAAAGTCTCATTAAACGTATGTCCAGTTGCCAGACCGGTACTACACCCTAAAAATGTTTCATGTTCATACTATCTAGGTTTAGGAAAACGTCTGACTTAATCGAGTTGAATAACGACAACTGCAAGCCAATCTACTCTACGATGAAGGATATGATTTTGAATCATGAAACTGCTCTTTCTCTTTCTTTGACCTATTTTGTACTGTATCAATGCGTCTGTATAAACATATTAAATCAAACCGTTATTCGACATGTGAGTATTACAGTAGACCAACCTATATCAATGTCAGCAATAGTGGTTAAACAAAAGCAACACCGCATTTAAGCAAATTCCCACAGCCTCTATTTTAATATACAGTAATAGATGGGAAATACAAGACTATTACTTCCGGTCAAATTTAATTATCAAGGCACAAGTGAACATGGTATAGCATCTGATAGTCGAAATATGTCCACAACCATAACTTGATTATTTTTACATAAGTTTACAAATAAAACATGCAAAACTGAATTCATGTATACCATATCACTCCTTTTCTAAGTTCCCTTATTAGTCTTCTCTGATACGCATTTAATCAATGGGTTTTTTCTGTATTTCAGATATGCAGCAAATTCACCTTCCCTCTACAACGCTGGCTCCAACGACGGTCACACTACGGAAGCGGAGACGGCCATACTCAAAATTTCAAATTGCAGAGTTGGAGAGAGAATACAATAATTCTACATATATCTCGAAATCCCGAAGATGGGAACTTTCGCAGCTTATAAATCTATCCGAGCGGCAAATAAAAATATGGTTTCAAAACAGAAGAATAAAAGCAAAGAAAATTCAAAAGCGTGAGGATCCACCTCCGAAATCGCAGGGACCATGCATGCAACAACATCCGCCTCCTATGAACCAATGAAAAAAATTATACTTTATACTAGTGAATGTGATTACTGCTACCGTATCTCGTGTGCAAAGTGCTGTCTTCATCGATGTGCTCTACAGATTGGCATACGGACCAATAGTCGCGACATGACGTTGTCCCACCACAAGATTCTTATATTGAAGACGTCATGATCGTAGCGAGGCGAGTTGTGTCCCCTTTTTGTGAAGGGGTTTTCCACGAATTATACCTCTACGAAGTTTATCCCAAAGATCTGTAGTAGTAACAAATGCGACGAACCAAGATGGTTGCAAGAACGCGTCTAGCCCTCAAAGTGAATGTCTCACAACTTAACATTGTTGTATAAAGGTCCCATTTCTATTTCCCGGATTTTAAATCCGGGTTGTGGTAATATTAACTCGTATTAGTATTTTTGTGTATCATTGACAACGCACATTGACTTATGAGGAAGAGGATTTTTTTCTCTTACTTGAAACTTACCATGTTTTGTATTGTGTGTGTGAACAAAGTCGAGACGTGAGAGAAACATAGAAAACTAGTATACTTCATTTTGTAACTCTTCCTGATTTCGAATCAAAAGGCCATCCAGATTTCCCTTCCGTTTTGTGGAGACTTAGTCAAAAATGTTGTAGTTTGAAAAATTTACGTGTGAATTGTTGGATTAAAAACCAATTACCATAAGAATAGTCATTTGATATAAGCATGAAAAAGATTTTTTATCGAAAGTCAGAAAGTTACAAAAAAGAACTTTTCAAGTTTCATTAGACAGATATTTTGGATACATTTCATTGATTAAGTCATGTTAATCAGTATGATGTTTGTGCTTCTTAAAACGTTTACACCGAATATTTAGACAAGTTACCGTAATTTCTTGCGCATTGCCCGCGGGTTCTGCATTTTTAAACAGAAAAATGTTATCTGCGGGATATCTGATGAAGCGGGCTATATGACAAAATGCTTTCCTAAAAAGAAATTAAAAAAAAAAACACACACACAGGCTATGTAATATCTTTCTTATTCAAAATCAGTATGCGTCACAAAAACATTAACAAAAACAGCAGATTTGAATATATTCTTACAAAATTTAATTCTATAAATAAACATATAATACAAATATGTTCACTAAATCTTTCATTACATAGCTGAAGCATATGTGTAGATCGTACTCCTACTGTAAATAGTAGGAAAATGTAGGATATAACCCGAGGGCAATATGCTGGGGCGGGCTATCTGAAAACTTTAAACATAAATGCAATATTTAGTGGTGTGCGGAATACAAAGGAGCGGGTAATATGCAAGGAAATATGGAAGTAGTTATCGTAGAAGAACATTATCTATGTCCATGACGAATTGTGGTGATTTTATTGAAATATTTGTTTGATGACTGCTGTTACATAAACATTTGACAGTTGTTTTCCGAGTGCTATATTTAGGAGGTATACTGTCAATAATATCAGTATTTTAAATAAGTACATGTTGTTCTAGTTTTTTCCTTCAAATTTGTTGAAATATAAATGAAGATTTGATATAATATTTATGAATAATTTATAGTCAAACCGATTCTCTATCAGTAGTTTTGCTTCTTTAGTTTGTATGTTCTCTTTCGATATAGTGCTTTAGCTGAAAATCCTTCTGAAAAGGAAATCGAAGATTATGATTTTACTTTCGTAAAAACAGATTTTTTTTCTATCTTATGCATAAGAAATGTGTATTAAAGTTATCGAAGAGTTGTTTTTTTCAAAATTCAATATTAGGTCATTATTTTGACACGAGCTATCAGGATTATAACAGTGCCGTGGCAATTATTTTTGTAGTCTTGATATATTTACTGTCCATTTTCGTTTTTCTTTTAAAATTCTATGAGCTATATAAATCATTTTTTCATTTTATCTTTGCATTATATTTTCCATGTAATAAGTTTTCATGAACAAAAATGTTTACTTAATGAAATAAAAAAAAAATATGAAGAACTCCGAATTTATTCATTTTTTCCAGTTATATGACGTCAGAAAGTGTTGAATATACGGACACCTGTTCCTATCCGCTTTGATGGATTTGCCATCTATTTTTCCACGTTGAGACAATTACATTTCTCAACTACCCATATTAATCGTTACATGGGGTTTTGAACATGCCAAAGTTTTTCTTCAATTTAAGTCAAAACACTTATAATTACTGATTTTTGTTTGGGATCAAAGTGATCATATGGTTAAAACACAGTGCTTTCAACCATTTAATTTCTCATCTCTCATCACCTCAGGTTCGAGTCTCGCTGGAAACTGATTTGAGCATGTGATACAATAAGGTCAGTGGTCTCTTTCTGGGCACATTTGTAGCCAAGGTCTCTCCATTACAAAAATTAAATAAAAACACTCGGCTGCCACCATATGACTGTACAATTGCTAAGTGTGGCGTTAAAAAAAACAAGCAAAAATGTATTATTGTACCGAAAGGTGTTCCGAGTTTCCTGTCTAATTACATACATACAGATACCCCTAAGTACAATACGCAAGGTCGCTAGACGGATTTATTATGAGGCAAGTCCTGATGAATTTCACGGATAGTTAAACATTAAATCATTAAAGAGAGTTTTATATATAAACGTTTATCTATATATAGCAAACTGACGTTAATTTGTCCTTGAAAATCTCGTTCAATGAAATCAATTAAAAGATGCGATGATACCTATACTCTGTATATAGAGTGGTATTAGCTCTCGGGTCATACCGGCTGATATACCGGTATTAGTGCGGTGCGCCAGTAGGTGTCAGCACGTTAAAGAACCCTCACTACTCGTTGGCCATAAGTGTCAAACATACGCTTAATTTGTCGCAATACGGGAATTTTGAGATTGTAGCTCTCCTGTTCTTGAAGGTGCAATTGGACGTTGCATATCAAAGAAGTTGAGACTGTTTTCCAAAGTAAGCAGAGAGTACATCAGTACCACAACCATATAGCATTTACTTCAATGGGGAAAAGAATGAAATATTCGACCTCTATAGCGTAGATACCAAGGTTTATTCCACTTCAGACAGAATTGTCCAATGAAAACTATTAAGACAGACCACGAGCCGACTATGTATTTTCCGTACATGTCTCTCTATTTTATACACCACAGTATGACGCAGTCCTTTGTTGAATGACGTCAGCTGTGCACATAGGTTAGAAGTTGCTACCGGTATGTCCTTCAACGCACCATGATTAAAAGTCTTTGCATCGAAATATGGTGATCCTTGACACTCATGAAAAGTCTTCAGGGGGGTTAAATCTTTACATGGTTTTTGAGGGTATGATACGGGAATATTTGTGTTCGGGCCTCGCCAGATACCCGATTTTAATCGACCATATATACTCCCGTATTTCACCCTAAAAAACAAGTAACTGATAACTTTTTTTGTTGCGTCTAAATGAGGGTATATCCTGACAATGATATTGTTTAACAGATATACACGTCAATACCTAACTAGAATGGCCGTCTTTCTGTACACTTTGCTAGCTTAGTGTCTCTTCCCACAAAGGGAAAGTATCTCAAAACCGACTTAGGTCTCACTACACAGTTAACAGGAAGTGGCCCCTGTCTCAGAGAGTGCATGAAAATAGCTCTAATGCTTCAATTTAATCAAAATGGAGTGAAAATTTATGTATGTAAGCTATGAGAGAGGTAAAATATGATTTAGAAACCTGGATCTCAGCAGAATTTGAAGACATATGGGAATGTACAGTTTGTAGTAGTGATTTAGTCCAACAATACTGAGTATAGTGGCAGGGGGAATCCCCATACTCAAAAAAAGATCATGATGGAAGGCACGTGACTTCTTGATACCAGTCGTTCAGTGAAAATTTGCAAAAACTTTAAACGGGAAACACCCCTTTATTTTTAAAAGCAAAAAACGGTAGAGGATTTCCTTTCAGAAGAGCCATAACTTATGAACTGATCAACCCGTATATGTTCAGGGTGGACTTTTGACCGTTGAGAATTTAACATAGGAGTCAATGGGACCTTGTGACTGTGTAGCGAGACCTTATTTTTCAAGCATTGGTGACGTCTCCGTATATATGAAAGATTCTTGTGTCACATTCAACATTGCTTTTATAATCTCGTAGTGATTTTAAGCTGATACTGTTTCAGAAATGTTGACTTAAGCTAAGGACTATCCTATAACATTTAAAGTATCGACACGTATCATTAGACGGGATCATATGTTTTACTTTTTCATTTGAAGGACAAGAAAAAGCAACTGAATAAATGCTTAGCCTCCAACCCTCGAACCTTTCCATCGTAGACAAACCATGACCTCGAAAACACCGCAAAAACCATTATACATGTACAAAAAAGAATAGCACCAATAACCAAAGGTTTGGCACCATAAAACTTAAGAATTTATCTATGTCTGAGAATTTACTCAAACCCTAATAATTCTGAATTCTGGTTGGTTGAGAAGCTGGGAAAGGTCTGAGAAAATTCTCAGATTTAAGTAAATTCTTAAGTTTCATGGTTCCCAGACTAAAGTCTATCGTAAGAGAAGAGTTCAGATCGTTTTGCAGTACACACAATACAGGAGGTGATAATTTGTGTGTCGTAACCGAGGTTCGGTCATCGTAAAACAGAAATAAACAAAAATAACCAGCAATAAACATAAGTCTAATCAAACTACGCTGGACTAGTGACTCATATGTCAGGGACGCCATAACTACGACCATTATAGTATATACAAATGTATGTATATCGGGTACGATCGTCATTAGAACATTTTATGTCCTTCATTTTAGCGATGCAATTTGTTTTTTATAGGAGAGTTGTTACATACTAGAATACAAGATATGACATGACTCACTCTCCTGTATTGAGATGACCAGAGTTTTGCATTATTCTGCACCATTTTAAACCCGTTTGCTATCTACCTTTTGTCTGTGCTCAATACTTTAGGCCATTGAATGTCTTCTTCAGGTTGGTTGTAGTTTTGTTTAACGTCCCATTCAAGAATCTTTCACTTATACGGCCACGTCAGGTGAAAGACGACATATTTTGCCTGTGCTCGGCATTTATGGCCATGGAGAAGGGAGAGTTCTTTAACGTACCGAAAGTGACTTGGCTGTAACACGGAAACTCTGGGCTCGACACAATAAAACTTCAGAATTTTCTTAAGTCTGAGAATCAAGTCTCTCAGGTAATCAGAATTCAGGATGAACTGGATTTGAGAAGACTTAATCAAATTCAAAAGTTTAATGGTGCCCAGCCCTGTTTTACTGTCTCATCCGAAAGACAGGGACAGCCAACCGCGACGTGGCTTGGGTTCAAGTCCCGGACCTCACTATCAGAAGTCGAACATGCTAACCACTAAGGCACGTCAGCCAGTCTTCATTGGGATCAAACTTACTATTCTCAGAAAGATAATTTTCCTCTTTTTATAAATTCCGAATTTCAGAATCAAGTAAAAGGTTCCAAATTTAAAAAAAAAAATGCAAAAAACAACCAATGTGAAGTTTTGAAATTACAAGAACAAAGTTGCAGAACCAGGTACATATGCTTCACATTGCGGATACGCCAGGACGTGTGAAACAGAGACAGAGTATCTCTAGCATTGCAAACGTTACTTACTTTGAGAACTTTGTGAGGGAAATACAGAATTTGTCCTTTTGGTTTTTTTTTTTAAATAAAATTCGAGTCAGAAAATTGCTGCACTGCACAATTGCAATTTCTTGCTGCTGCATGATGGAGAAAATTGTGTGACCGTAACCTTTGTAAACCTTTATAGTACATGTAAATTTTTCATTTTTAAAGACGTAAGGCAAGCAAACATGAAGAAATACAAAAAGATGATATTTGAAGACACTAAGAGGAAAACAAAATTCAAAAATAGAAAAACAGAAAACATCAGGGCCAAATAAAAAAGAGACAACACCGAAAACAGGAATCCACATAACATTGAATGCTTCAGGATTGTTTTTCGTAACGCCGCTGTGTATGTTTAGCTCATAGAACTACGGCCACTGTGTTTTAATGGTTAACGTATTCGCCTTCTGACCGTAAGGTCGTGGGTTCGAATCCACGCCATCCTGCGGTTGGCTGTTCCTGTCTTTCAGAGGAGACAGTAAAGACTAACGTTCCGTCTTACACGAAGTGTTGGCACGTTAAAGAACCCTCCCTGCTCAACGGCCATAATTGCTGAGCATAGGCCAAAATTTATTTCACCCTTCCCGGTATACGGTGACGTCTTCATATAAGTGAATATTGAATGGGGCGTTAAACAACATGTATATATATATATGATATTGATATGGTATTGTTGTTTAACGTCCCACTCAAGAATATTTAACTCATATGGAGACGTCACCGTGTGCCGGTGAAGGGCTACAAATTTTGCCTATGCTCGGCACTACTGGTCGTAGAGCAGGGGGGGTTATTTAACGTGCCAACACCTACTGTGACACGGGACCGCGGTTTTTACTGTCCAATCCGAAAGACAGGGACGGCCAACCGCGGAGTGGTGCTACGCGGCTCGAATCCAGACCTTTCGATTCGCAGTCGAACACGCTAACCACTCGGCCACGGATACTCCCGCTAAACGACAAAACAGCCAACAAATGCAGCCTTAGTTTATGGAATTCAACAGGAAAAAGTTTATATTTCCCGTCTAATTATGCCTACCACTCGCATTGTCACTTTTGGCTAACAACTTGTCACGCAGTTTCATTAAATGTTAACATTGAGAGCACGACGCGTGCTCCCGCTACGAGGCTGCTTCATAAATATAGGATGGAGTTTTGAGGGGAGATACTCATGTTTAATTAGACACTGAGGATTTACAACTCCCTTAATATTTGTAATTAATTGTGGCCGACAGATACGTTAAGTTTTTACGACCATACCACCATCATCGACGAGTCAAAGGTCAAGCACACAAACTAGTATATTCTGAGTGAGACGTTTAAATCTGACGAAAATGAAGATTTCTCACTAATTACCGCATATATCAGCGACTGCAAAATCCTGCCTATGTAATCTGAAAAATGAAATGTAGATGCATTAAAATCTAAGTTGAACATGCTAATGAACTGATTAACCACAAGCGCATTTCATGTCCTTTCGTTTTTGTTTGCATATCTTTATCTTTTGGATTTATTGATGTCTGTTTGAATGTCTTCGCTCTCTTCAATCTGCCAGTAATATGGTTGATGCCAGATTTTTTCGGAGGATTAGAGAACACGGTTATAACCGTGAAGGGACCATAGACTTTCCGGGCGAGACTAGAAAACTTTTTTTAATAATCAACTTAGATTTCATCTAGTCTCAAACCCGCGCTGGATAGAGTTGAGAGACTGAATTTGGCTTGAGCGCCATACTCTAGCCAGACCGGAAAACCCAGGTACAGGTACTATGCATTCGGCTTTATATTTCATATGCAAAGCGACAA
>JACSZP010025157.1:0-13156 GCA_016161895.1 Pinna nobilis
TACAATTTCTACATTTCATATCTAAATCATATCGGTAAAATAGCTGTTCCGTTATCAACATAAGAAAATATAAGTGAAGCAGTCTTATGTTTCTATGTATCTGTTATCTGAGTCTAACACATCTTCTGTTCCTTAGCTTTGTTAATTGTACAATTTCATGTAGTTTTCGTTGAGCGTGGGTGGACACAAAGACAGGGTGATGGCAATAGGTGTAAACATATTACCCTTCTTGTGATGATTGTTGCGTTTTCGTCTACATCTTGTAATACAAACATAGAACAAAAGTGGCACTTAATTACTTCATTCGATTATAATTGTTATCCTCTTCTGGAACAGTTATGTACCTATCACAAATGAACTATTTAAGATGACATCCTTTCGTAAGATTTAGATTTATGTATACACTTACTCAATGGTATATTCGCTTACAGAATACTCTGTCGTGGGAAATAGTCGAAGTGGAAATTTGAAAACAATTATAAAAGGAAAAAAGGCAATAAAGAAAATAAACTGAAAAGAGGGTTATCATTAACTAGACGTTGAAGAAGGAGATAAAGTGACATACTATTGAATGTAGTAGGACCCATGCCATTATACAGCAGGACTAAAATACAAAAATTAAAGTAAGACTTAAGAGTAAAAATTAAGACTTAAGCTGATAATTCATTTTTTTTTTTTACTTTTTATTCAGCCATTTCATAACACCGATTGTGATACTCATGTCATCGTTACAAAGAGAAATAATCGTTATACTTATGATATCTTATAAGGTTTTATAAATAAATATACCTAAGAATGAACATTTTTATGATTCTGCAAAACATATTAAATATAGTACTTGTTATCATGTGTTTGCGTTGGACATATTCATAATGTTGTTCTTCGAATAATGAAGGAAAAATGCAGAGAGGTGTCGACGTATAAGTCGTCATGTCGCTCACAGTAGTTTCAGGATCCTAAGTGCAAATCACAGACCAAACTTCGATGGAGATGCCATCGACAACAACACCTTTTGCCATTTATCTTGCGCACATGAGTCAAAGATGAAGTTAATGAATTATAAATTCAGTCGACGAAGGTTAAAAAATCGAAGAATATGTGCAGTAGTATAGCCTCTGTGCATGTGCCAATTTTAAAGCATATTGTTAATTAATTATGCATTGATATCGACCTCCTAACAATGCATTGGGCGACACTCATGTCTAGACATTACTCATTTTAGTGCGCAATGATTTTTCAAATAGCCACTGAAATTCATGGTTGTCATTGTTTGATGGGACAAATTAATGACATAAACCGTAAATGAAATGCTGTATATTTAGCCACGACAATCCCCAGCAGATCATTAGAACGAAATTGATATTTCAAAGAACAATGAGATATATCGATTGGAATACATATGGACTTCCTATGGCGACACATGCTCTTAATAAATTCCAGTTGCTTGAGCGTATAAAGGGTAATCTACTGAAGTCTGATGAGTTTACAACAAAAAAGATAAAAGGCATAATATATTTATTCTGATTGAAAAAGGATTGTATTTTAATAAGCTTAGGGATTGAAAATATACCCATTCGTTCTGAAATGTTCGTCCGTAAGTCACAGGTTCATTTGCTGATTTTGCACGCTCTAATTCTCAATTCTGACTCAGGATTACAATTTTTGTAACATTTACCGATGAGACATCATATTTGCTATTCTAATATTGACCTATAAAGAAATGTACTGAGGATTTTAAGACCAATTGAATCATCGTAAGTCTTTGCATTCATACCGTAATTTCCTGCGTATTGACCGCGGGCTATTCGTTTTGAAACATAGACAAATGCCTCATGTGGGTTATCTATTGAAGCGGGCTATCTGATGAAAGCTCTTTCAAAAAACGCGGGCTATGTGATTTTTTTCTCTCAAATTCACAGCTGTATACGTCAAACGTATCAGCGAAAACAACAAGTTTAAAGATATATTTTTAGAATTATCTACTATAAACGAACGTATAGTAAAAATGCGTTAATTCCAAATGTTCATTACATAGCCGTAGCACATGAGAAGATCGAAAAAATTCGCCTTTTCTATGGTAAGTATATGTGAAAGATAGCCGATGGGCAATATGCCTGACTGGAGCTATCTGAAGACTTTAAACCATCAAAACGATACTCCGTGGTGTGCGGATAATACAACGAAGCATGCAATCCGGAAGAAATGACGTTACAAGGAAAACAATCTTTTTTATAACCTATTCTATCGCAACATTTTTTCTTTCAGTTTGAAACATCATGAAATATTTGTATAAGGTTAAAATGCCCTATTTTCACACAGCAACTACATTAGCAAGACAAAAAAAAAGGGGGAAGCCTTTGGGTCCGACTCCGGCTTTGTCGATTACCTGAACATGGTCAATTGTCAGTTTAATTGTGGAGGGCTATTGGTATTTACCCGGGTTCAAAGATATCGGACTTTTCACTCAACCACTAAACAAATGCATGTCACCATCAAAGCAAGAGCGGCGACAAACAATACGTAAACGATTAAGCAGATAAAGAAACAAACGAAGTATGTGTGTGAATGAGTGCAGATAGTGACCAAGCATGTTAGTATGTCTGTATTATAAGAATTGTAAAATTTAAAATTGAAAAATTGTATTCTCGAAACAGTTTCAAATGTTTCCTGAGATGTTTTTTCCTTATGAAGAAAATAAATATCACAATGCAAGTAATTGTGCAACCCTTCTCTTTAACATCTCAAGTAGGTTAAACCAGCCTCTATGGAAATGCCATGCAGATCCTTACGAACAGTTGCTGAAAGGTATACTTATCAATAAGATTGGAGCCATTCTATAATGCAGAATTTGTCATTTTCTTCCAATTCACCTGGTATCGAAACGTAAACGGGATGAAAAAAGGGACACAAAAGAGGAATGAGATCAGGTGATCCGGATAAGAACGTATCACCTGTCCGCATGTATGTACTCCGTCACTCCGTTCTTTTGTATGAACTATGATAGGTGATTGCGGAGGGTGTCCTCAAACAGTCTTAAAAGTAGAAAGGAAAATGATGATGTCAGTACAGTCTAACCTGCCTTAGCGACCCACTGAATTAAAGGAAAACTTGTCTTATGTGACCTTAATATATGGTTTCCAAAAATAGTTTTTCCCTATATAAATCACCTGAATTAAGGAACCATCTGTCATATGTAACCCTTTTCGCTCCTTGCCTTGGACGGTCTCTTAAAACAGGTTAGACTGTATATTATATAACTGTCAGTACAAACGTGTCAGAACTTATGCCAAGTTTTAACTATTGACTATTATTATTTAACTAATCTACTAACATACCCCCGATATTCAGCCGAACAGTGAATGTACTTTCATCTAAGATACAACTGCACTGTACTCAATAAGTCATTAATCAAAGTTGACATGATGGAATAAGCAAGATGTCTTCTCCTTTTGAAAAGGTATCCAGTGCATTGATCTTTTTTAAAAAAGAGAGCGTTCGTGATGAGAAATATCATATACCTATTTATAACTGTTTTTCAGGAATAAGAATAGGAACTGTTCCAACTGAACCTCGGCTGCAGTAATTAGCTTTTTCATGAATGAAGTCTCGATAATAGAGGCTTGGCCAACGACAAAGTAGTCTTCTAGGATCTCCTCATGTTTGATATTTTTTTATCTTTAGAAATAAGTCAGTCCTTCCTTAATTCAAATTGTCAATGATAAATTGTATTCATTCAAAAAATTAATATTGCGAGATATACTGAATGGGCATATGTTTTTTCTCTCCAGTTTTATTGAGATAGGATGTTTATGTAGTTAAATAACTACATTTGTAAATTGAAAAGGCGCAAGTTGTTATATATGCAATATATTATTATTTAGTTTATCCACCGTTCATTATTGAAAAAAAAATATTCGTTATTGATCCAATATATATCTAAAAGATTCTGATCCCTAAACGTTTTATTTTTCCTTCCTAGCCTTATACCTACTCTAAATATCTGACTTCTTGTAACTTCCAAGCCGCGTATTAAGTTCATTTCTAAGACATATTGGGTCTCGTAATTGAAATTAAGCATAAAACCTCAATATTATTTTACTACTTATTAAACATCTGTGTTAGCTGTGTACAGTCCAGAGTAACATAGACCAGAGTACATGTCAATAACTTTTCTTAGTGAAGTGACCTTATGACTGAATGAATACTGACGTTTGTTATGTTCATTGCACCAGACAATGTCCAAAAGTTGTAAATTATCATTTAGAAAATGAGCAAAAGAAATACTCAGATGCACTGGATTTCAGATAAACGAAACATTGTAGTTAAAAAAATCTGTTTTGAATGCTGTTGTTTTAATGCAACGGTGGGAATACTATGTGACTGAAAAAATGTCTATTGCAACTGAGATTCGACTTACCAAGAATATTATTGTATCCTTGTACTCAAGTATATGCGGAAATAATTCTCTTAATTGATTTTACGTTCAGCATTCACTTTCGTTACTTGCGTTTCAATGGTTCTGAACTAGACAACACTGGTACGTAATTACTAGGCTTTGGAATATTAAACACGAACATCAATATCTGGGCACTTCTAAAGGATCACGCCGTACAAGTTATACCTGCTCCTCCTCCGTTTCAAAGCAAACTTCGGTGTAGGAAAAGGAGGAAACATCCAGTACTATATAGGTCAGAGAGAACAGGATGCTATATAGTACTATATAGGTCAGAGAGAACAGGATGCTATATAGGTCAAAGAGAACAGGATAATAAATTTGTGATGCTGAGATCTGACAAACTTTCTAAGTATTAAAACCCCTATAAAACTAGTTTTCGTACTTTGTTGACGTTCAAGTGGACACGGAAAAGTAACGAAATATAGACATGTACTACAAAAGACAAGCATGACTGCCTTGTACTGCTAAGTGAATAGCAATTTTTAACTAGAAACGAACAAGGTACATCAAATGTTTTAATGTTCTTTACATGTAAGTTTTGTATTTATAGTATCGCCCTGAATTGTAAAGTACATATCCTCTTGGAAAAAGAACAAGATGAAAAGAGCAATTATTTTCTAATATTCGGTGCAGTTTGGCGTCAAGTTCGGTTACAAATATTGTGATATGTATCCCACTCCAATGCCTAATCACTTCAACTTCTGACAGTCTCTGGATTCAGCTGAAGATTTCACTTCATATACATCTATCTTATTTTCTCACGTTCCAACGCGCCGTGTCAACACCTACCATGAAAAGGTTTTATATTTAATAACGATATCCTAAAAATCGTGCATTGATTTAATTGATAAGACATTTTTACAACCTCTCACCGAGCGAGTATTTTACAGAGCCTTCATGCATCTCATTTCTATCAAATTATACCCCATATATTGTTTGAATTTATTGGGAATTTCAACGGATCAATGAGAATTAACACCTCTTTATTGGATAATAAATTTTATAGAAATCCTCAGGGCCAAGTCAAATTTGTCTTCTTCATTTCATGTCATATCATCAGACTTCAAGCCTGGCGCATTATACATCCCACTAGTCCTCATATTAAACGAATTACAAAACGCCTACAAATTATACTGACCTTTTATATTCCCATGATACTCACACTCAAAATTGCTTAGTATGGGATTTATCTCAAACGTACAGTGCACGAAATTATCCAATATCTAAAATAATCAGCTAAATAAATCTGTGTGAATCATTGATGTTTTGTGATATAAAAAGAAGAAAATAATATACTCGGGGAATAATATGCAGATAGATTGATTGAGTATCTTACATGAACGTGAAGAAAGACAAACATCGCATGTACCTACATATGAATTGCAAGTTCTTGACTTGTGTCTAACAAAACATTGGCCAGTTGTAACACCTACAGAATGTCGTTTATCCTGGATCACTGTTGGTCGGTCGAACCAATCGCGTTATCGTTTAAAAGATCTTATAAAATTCATAGATACTGGGGGGGAAATCAATCATCGGAGAAAACAAGGGATGATATTCAAATATGGTGAATATCGAACAGACCATTGACATTCTACAGCCAGGATGTCAAGGACACCGCCCATCCCCACCCCACACCCCTCCCACGGGATAGACAGCCATGCATATCACGAGTAAAGTCAAAGACACAACGAATAAGAATTAATCAATAACCACGGCAAAGTAAGTAATTCCTAAACACTACCAGTTAGATATTATTATTGCAAACATTGTAATAAATATGCTACATAACACAAGGAATATTGTTAATGACAATAGAGGGAGCGCCGTGTCCTTGTGGCTAGCGTGTTCAACCTCAAATAGAACAATCCGGGGTTCGAGTCCCAGCCACGGTACGGTAGGCCGACCCTATCCTTCGGGTGAGACAATAAAAAACCATTGTTCTGTGCTACAGTAGGTATTGGTAAGTTAAAAACCCTCCCTGCTCTGCGACAATAAGTGCCGAGCACAGGCAAAATTGTTCCCCTTCACTGGCACACGGTGACGTCTCGATATATGCAAACAATTCATTAGCGGGATGTTAAACAAAATTACAACAACTACAATGCTAGAGAAAGCAAAGGTATCAGGACCTCAATAATTTTAAGCAATGCATGGTCTTGGCAATCTGTTCCTCTCCTGCAATGATTAAGATATTTTAAAAACTGAAAATGATGCGTCTAATGATGTTTTTAAAACCAAAATCTTATATAATGACAGTTTGAAACTAAAACGTTCTATACGAAAAAGAAATTTGCGAACGGAATGGACAAGATGTCTGGAAGGAGTCGCCGTTCCCTTTTAAAACAATACTGATAAGAATTTGAATAGGGCAGGGGAGTTATTTGATATAAAGGCAGATAAAGCATTAACTTCACGGTTATACAAGCAGGTCATCGATAAAATTGCTAAATAGTATCTCTATGAATGAAACATAACGTTCGATGATTATATGTCAATAATAAAAACTACCGGTAGTCAAACGGAAATTTATTTAATGTCTCTTTCATAACCATTGACAATATAGGATTGGGATGTACGCACCATGTGTACACAAACATCATACCACGACTATCTCATTACTAATCAAACTCCATTATAGTATCATACTGTTATAAGTCTACGTTCATACATCCGTATGTGCGTCAAATCGCCGTTTACAGAGTTACATTTTAAATAATATGTTTTCTCTTATTCGAACAACTACTTTCCAAACCGAAAGCAATACTCCTTGTAACAAAACATGTTTCAATTTCGTTTAGCAAGCGGAACCTTTGGAATTGATTTACTCATTTTGTAGATGAACATTTAGCATTTTGACACTGCTGTTCTGCTGTTTGTTTCATTATCTTAAATTTCTGTTGCAGCTAAGTTAAATTCAGACGTGATGGAAAACCCATTTTAAACAGAACATTTACATTATCTTCAATCAGCTGATATTAAACCCTGTGCGAGTTGGCAGTATATATGTACACAAACATACATCCGTTATCCGTTATCATCAACTGCTGTTTGCAAAATCACGGTAATGTACATTAGGTATTTTTTCTGCTCCTAGTAAATCGTTTCAAAAAATGAAACTTTAATCTTTTCAAGCCTTCGGTTTCCATTGGGACAATTCAAAAGCGACAAGGGCTTATCTGGTTTTGTTTGAAAATCAAATTGATTTCTTTTTCCGAAAACTACCAATTATATAGATAAATATTTATTGCTTGCATGAAACTGCTATGACGTCATTAATAAATGTTGTTGTTGACTAAATTGTGTTTAAGCAATTATAAAAATAGTGAATATTTTTTGTTCTGATTAAGAGGTGGTAACTATTTGCACATGGGAAAGTAAGATTAGCCAACCTTTAATTATTGGTATGCTAAGAATGGNNGACTAGATAACAATTAATTAACCGTTTTCATTATGTTTGACTAGCTTTACTCGATTCTTAAAGGTCGTATGTCTGATTTATATGGCGATGCAATTGTGGTTTTTAAGAATATAGCCTTACGTCATTAAATGCATTTAAATATGAAATTTTGACGTAATCTTGGAGAATTTTACTAGAGTTCTTATTTGTCTGACACTAAAGTATGTGGAGGATCTAAAAGTATTACGCAATGTTTGTTTTTCTGTTTTCGAGAAATTTGTTTGATTAATTTTGAAGTAGAAATGGTTTAAGTATCTCTATCTAATTTCATAGAGGAGGAAGGTTTTGTGGAATAGATTACAGTCCAAAGTTTAATTTCGATGAGAATTCGTATTTGACATTTGCTTTCATAAACTTTCTTGGATATTGTAAGTCGTATACATAGAGTCTCTAGTCTTGCAAATATTTCAAACGAGGTATTTTGCTTAACGCAGAGTAAAAACATATAGTAATTTACAAACGAAATGTAGCTAAAGGGTATTATTTTTCTTTGAAGATTATGTCTGATAATGAATTGATAGTGGTTTTTGCTAGTAAACAAAAATATTCATAGGATTATTAACCGGAGACAAAAGCTTTCATCGCGTTTTCAAGATGAGCTACATGTGGCGAACAGACTGTCCATTAAACTTGCAAAAAGCATACATGTTATAGCATAGTTGCAAAAATAATTTTGAAAGTATTTTTTTAAATGGTTTTCTTTTTTTCGTATGTTATTAAAACTCAATAGGCATTGGGAGGCTTAGTTAAATATTTTCATTCCACTCTTGCTTATCTCCCTTCTCTCCTTTTTGAGTCGCTTCCTACACAACGGGGACCAGTCGTCGTCGGCTCCTTAGAGAAAAATATCACAAGTGGTCATTTCTTCTTATCTCCTGTCTTCATCCCTCAGATAAATTGTAACCAGCCAGAGTGAAAAGTGTATAAATTCATACAATGCATCAGCTCTTCACAGAATTCGAATTGACAATATACTGTCCTACTTTTTCAGATTCATATTAAGAGGTGAATTGTCTTTCTAATTCCGGTTTTCATATGGTCAACTATACAAATCGAACCTGACACTAGGTACCGCAATTGTTACAGAGTCCAGGTAACTACTATATTGAAATAAATGAAATACTGAACAATGTCAAAAAGATGGCTTATATGCAAAAAAAAAAAAACATCACGGAAATAAAGTGCTTGTTAAGATTTTTGTTATTTATATCATCACCACTTTTAAGCGCATGATTGCACATCGAATGATACACTCCAACACTGAGTACAGATTAAATCAGCGTCATCAAATGGTAGAAAGTTTACCTAATGATTTTGCCTAGATAATGCATCACAGAAGTTTTCACGTAAAAAAATTAATGAAGTGTAATACATTGTTTCAACCAATACTTTAATGAATCCAAAATGGATGTCAAAAATTACATTTGGTGACTAAGTAGTGAAAGGCCAGTACATGCAATTATTGATATACGGTCAACATAAGAACCAAGTTGAAGATGCTCTTCTTGGACAAAACCTTTATGATATTTTCTATTTCATTTTCACAATAAAACTTTTTAACCTAGATCTATGGCATACACGTATTGCCACTAATAATTGGCATCTTAAAGCGATAACAGACTACATTAATAGGACTACAAATTCTATATTTCCCGAACAAAATATATTCAGGCAAATGCTGTTATAGATGATGTAACTCCGGGTTGTATCCTAGTAGAACTAAAAGCCAACTATTTAATTATATAAAACACTTCGTTTTATAGTGACATGAATGTGTTAATTACAGCATGCCTGTATAAGTTAGAAAAGATATTTCCTAAAGAGCATTACTATAGTATTTGTTAAAACACACGAGTGCGAATATTGGTTATTAGACTGAACCCACTGAAAAATATTTCTCTCACCCCGGACAGAATGATCCACCTATTTACCCATTCTGAGATATCTCTGTCTCGCATACCGCGTTCTTATCTCGAACCCATGACGTCACACGCCATGTACTTGACCTTCTTTTGACTTAATTCGTCCAGTCAGTTGAATGCACAGTGTTGTACATATAGCTCTATTTATGCTTTTAAAATGCATTTTTGATTGGTGAGAGAAAAAAAATCAACCACAACATGTCAAAGATTTGCAACACCCACAACTCGACAAGCCTCGTCGTGAACTACAAATCTTTTACTCATGTGAGATTTCCCTGTACCTGTACAAAGTGGATATATATTTTATTTGTCTCGCACTAAATGTTGCCTTCTTACTTTCAACAACACTCACTGGGAAGGCTGAATTATTAGATATAAGACCGCCTTTCAGAGGACAGTATCACTAATGACGTCATGACTGAACAACCGTTGAAAGTTTATATTAACAAATACAAAAATAATGCCTGTTTATTCAATATAAGTCATCTATAATGTTTCTTACTTTCTCTTCCTTGTTTCTAAACACTGATACCCATCAATGGCTGTCGCTCCTAGATCATACGTTGCCATAAACAAATGAATTTCAAATGTGAAACATTGTCCGTGATTGCAATATTGTTCTCTTTATCTATTATACATCATCTGTGACGTCAAATTATGGCTTGATATCTCATATGTCAAACATCTTCTTTTGGCAGCATATACAATCAAGATAGAGTCGACAACATCCCCTTGACTTAGATTTGTGCCTCTGCTTACATAATGACCAGGTACACAAATGCATTGTAATAATATTATTTATCGTAAAACCTTACATGTTGCACCGTGCTAAAAGTTATGTATGTGGCGTTTTAACTCTTTACGTTTTACTGTTATTAAACTAATTAATGTCTGTCGCGCCTAACCATAAACAAATACATTTTGAATCTATATTTTTATTTGGTTTCAATTGCAATATTTCTTTGTTTACTTTGTATCATCGTCTATTACGTCATTATATGACATGTCTATATTTGCCTGCCATGTATCAAACATATCGCTTTTGGCAGTAATCGCAATTCAAGAGAGACAATATCCCCCCTTCTACTTAGACTTGTCACTGTCATTTCTTAGATTGGTCACGCATGTCATGTTCTTTCATATCATGGCTGACTAGTTTGTAATCATAGAAATTACACAACAAGTCGGGATTGGTTATCATATTTATACAACTCGAGTTATATAATTTTCAAAGTTTCAGAGCACGAGCTTTAGCGAGCATTTTGAGAACTTGAACATTAACTAACCGGAGTTGGATAAACATAATAATGAATCCAATTGATTTGTGTAATTTGTTTCTACCATAACAGTAGTTTTTTGGCATATTAAAATATTGAAAACGTCAAGATGTTTTTCTCAGTTCCAGCCATAATGTAAGTCCACTCAATGTATTGTGACGTCAAATATAATGACATCAATTTACGACGTCGAAGTTCCTAATGTATCTGCCAATCAAAACGCTGGGACATGATTAACAGCGTATGGTTTATCGATAAATTTAATCAACTGATTAGCTTCGATTATACAGCCGTTTAATAATGGTATAACTACGTGTGTAATGGAAGAAAACATCTTTCTATAGTTTGTTTGAAATTCCTGTATCTTAATAAATACTAATGACATCATACTCTTCTTATTCCTATGTTGTGTATTTATATCATTTCTTGGTTTTTCATTTCACCACTACTCTACACTAATAATCATCGATATAAGTCGCTTCTGTATCTGACATTACAATATGGCAAACGTTAAGACAGTATCTATAACATATCTGAATAACTGCGTTACTTATCCAATATCATTTTATCTCTGATCCATATTGACCCGTTTCCCTTTCCGTAATACTAAATAAATACGAAAAAATAGTCAACAACCTCTTATTGACTTAGTTTTCTTACGCATTCTACTCGGCTGACACGTTTTGGTTTTTTTTAGGGGGAGGGTGTTTTGTTTTGGTTTTTTTTTGGGGGGGGGGGCTTGTTTGTTTTTTTTGTTTTCTTTTTTCTTCCCTTCTGGTGAGGCAGTAAATTGGTGATCTCCTATCACAGTACGTGTCAGTAGGTTATAGAACCCTCACTACTCAACGACCACGAATGTCAAACAAAGTCTGAGTTTGTCGCTTTTCATCGACATACATTGATGTCTCTATTCAAATGAAAGGTTCTTTAAACAACAATATATCAACAAATAACAACACTTGCTACTTAAGTCATAGAGATGAAATTGCTCTGATCGGAGAACCCTACTTCTTACAGACTACCCTCAAATTTGATGTATCCTACGGTATAGATACTCATATTTTGTCAAATTTTATAATATACTTTGTTTTGGATCATATTCCTATAAGTATTCAATCTTCTAGAACTATTCGTGATATAACTTTTTGTGTTCAATTTGAATATGATACAGAAATCTAGGTTTCTGAGACATAATAATCAACCGCCTTACTTTTCTTGAAAGTATTGCCAAAAATGATGACTCAGCCTAATTTTTACTTAAACTCACGATTGTAGTAATGATAATAAGTTTTGTTAATCATAGTTTCTTATATTGTTTTATCGTCGTACTCCTTCCACAATTGTTACTTTTGGAAGCTTGGAAATGAAAAAAACATAAAAGACACAGATGCCAAGAAGCCAGAAGAATCAGAAGAAAAAAATATACAAAATTAGTGAATATTGGAGAAATACGGACCTCTGAAATACAATCAGAGTGGGATCAGGTGTCATGGAGAATAAGTTGACCCTGCTGATTTGTCACACCTGCCGCAAGTCCACTGTAGAATTCAGATGATAACATTTAGAAACGGATTCTCGCCACTAAGATTGTTCCAAATATTTTCGTTGAAACACCATAAATATCAGGACGTTGATGAAAAATCAAAGTGGCACATAAACGCAAACTTACTCTAACAATGGAATGGTGTTTTATAATTGAACCTTGTTCATAATCTTCGATGGTCGTATATGTTCAGAAATGTTTCTCTTAAAAGCGTCTGGCTGAGCATACCCTTCATCGAGTTCGAGGCATTTTTCAAAACACTGATGTTCAGTTTTAAAATTGTGTGTTTATACTTACACTGAAATCAGTCATAAGACCATAATTTAAAACAAAATCATTACCAGATATTAAATCTTGTCAACAAATGGTCACACTGCATAATGTAATCTCGAAGAAAAAAAATACAGGAACATTGAAGTGAATGCAGAAATGCTTTTATTTGTGAGTGGATAGTTCGTTTTAACTTCAATATTTCACGAGAACATTCCATTCCAAACT
>JACSZP010025163.1:0-10725 GCA_016161895.1 Pinna nobilis
CTTTAAGCAAAAGCACCACTAAGGTATCTGGAAAGATTACATAGTTTCTATTTCTATTTTTTACATTCGGTAACTGACCAAATTTGAACATGAATGTTCTGGCACAATAATACCTTTCTCTTCAATTTCTCTAATAAGGACAGATGAGGTTCAAGTGATACCAATCCGTTATTTCATTTCTAGTACATTTTTGAGTATCTTGAAATCTTCCTTTCTTAATAAAAAGATGAGGAGAAATCATACGAGGGCAGTCTAAATTTTGCAAGTGTAAATATAACATTTTCTGGTAAGGATCTATGTTGAATTCGTAAAGTATCAAATGCACCATGGGCCATTTATTCTAAGGTGAGAAATAAGAAAGACCGTTTCGCCACTTAAAGGGCATTATATCTCTTAAAAGTCAATCAGCCCGAAAGTAAAGAATTTAAAATGGCGAAGTCATCTTAAGCCGGGGAGTAAATATAAACAAACACGAGTAAACATTAGCAGTTATTAAAGGACGGAATTCTAACACATTGACTCACTTAGTAACATAGTAACTACGTTCATTCATAAAAAATATGTAAATAAATAAACTCTTACTAGGAACAGTTTAGCTCATTGTTTGTATGAATATAGCATTAAAGGGCGTCAAAACCTCTTGAGCAATTCAGCGTGGGAGAGGACGGGCTAGCTAATTATCGACTCGGTTTCAAATGGCATCTTATTTGATATGATCAAAGTCAAGAACCAATGAACTATCCTGCGATTTAAGATTATAACGGATTTGTTATGGATACGTTGAAAAATATGACTGTGTTATGAAAATAAGAAAGTGAACATTATGAAAATAATCTATGTTATGACCACTTCGGACACATAATTGATATTAAAATTCCTTCAGATTAGGCTACCTGCTACTCAAGGAAATTTTCACATAATATCAATAACTCATCGATGATTCTGGAATTTCCAAAGGATATGGCCGGACCCTCCTCAAATAGAGTTCACGCGCGGATCAAAATGATAGAACCATAGCAATTTCCAAAAAATTCAGAAAAAAGCATTGCATGTTCTTTGTTTGACTACATGATAACAATTTTAATTTGCCAAACCAAGTCACGGGGATACCAAGTATTTGACGCTAACATAGTTGGATATGAAATAAATCTAAGATGGAAAAGGGGGGCAGATCACGTTTCATGAAACGTTTTCGCTGGTTTACAACATGTATTTTGATTATGTTATTGATATAAACAAATCCAATTGCAAATCTTGTTTAAGAGTTTTTCATCTATAATCATATACATTGTGTACATTTTTGTCAAATTCAGATATGACTGATTTGTTTGAAAACATTGTTAATAAAGTGAAGACGACCCCTGTCCCTCTCCAATAAAGTAAAATAAAATAAAACGTCCAGTCTATTTAACTAAAAAAAGTCACATTTTTTACGTAACCTTTATGGGGTTTTTTTTTCCTTGCATGACCCCGGCTTACGTATCTACCCAAATTTCATTGCATTCTCTGAACTTGCTACAATAATAAATTGGTAATTGTCACAGACTTTCTTACAAAAGGTTTTAAATTTATGGTTTTATGGTGGACCACAGAAAGGGAATACTATCTTGTCTTTTGAAATTTCAAACAAAGGAAATTTACCGCCTGGTGGAAAATTGACATAATTACCACACTCTAATTTATGACAGTAAGTATGTAAGTTCTAGAATATATTCGGTGATTTTGAAAGGTCGCATTGTGAACGAAAACCTTGTATCCAGGTGTAAGGTTACATACTATGACGCAACAACTTAAAGTACATGTATTCTTTTTTTCACTTCACCGAGCACGTGTAAAACCAAATGTAGCCGAAGCGAATTGAAAGACACACCAATTAACCTTTAGAATTAGTAGAAGAACTTGGCCTGAGTTGGCATGGTCGTCGCCAGTTTGGACACATGGGTTTCTCCTCATTACTCTGGATTCCTGCTACAGCAAAGACGAACATCAGGGCGAACGAAAGACATTGGTAAATTTAGACATAACTCTTGTCAATCGTTGTAAAATTAATTAAGACCTTTTACAAGGGCCTATAGACAAAGCCTAATTTTTTCTTATAACAGTTTTCCGGTATTCAAGGGTAATATGACATCTCAATATAGACCATATCATCATCAGATCACTTTTAGTTATTCATATAGGTCGTTGAAGTGGTAAGGTCTCATAATTTATGACGAACAATAAAATGAATATCTATACAATTATTTTTGTTGTCAATTTTATTTAGTCACATTTTTATATTCTTGCGCGGGGTTCAACTTGCTTGCATCTTATATTGTATATTGTAAGCTGATGATTCAGAACGGATGGAAGAATTCCGGCGTAATTGTGCAATTGAACTAGTTACCCTGCCCCCAAGAGATCAGTCACAATTTTTAGTGAAGAAGAATTGGCCAAGAAAGTATATATGATTTTATTTCTTTTCAGTTCAATAAAAAGCTATCAAATTTCAGATAGTAGTAGTTATGGGTAATCTAATATTCAATTTTCATCGTACCTTGTACAGATCAAATGTTAAAATAATCGTTTGTCGGAAATGAAAAAATATATATGTCAGTAATTAGAAGATACTAAAGAGTCGTTGCCATCAAAATACCATTAAACTCAATTTAGTATATAAAAATAGATTCTAAATGAAGAAACCGAAACATGATAGCCAAGAAGACAGCGACAGTATTGAGTTCATATATTGTAGTTTACCGAGATTCAATATTTAGAACAAAACACAAGGGGTCCTCTTCTTTGACTCAACACTTCAAATATATCTTGAAAAACCCCATGGGCTGATTGACATATTTTATGACACCCATGATTTGTAACACGTGAAACTATGAGATGACAAATTTAATCTCTCTCTCTCTCTCTCTCTCTCTCTCTCTCTCTCTCTCTCTCTCTCTCTCTCTCATCATCATTTAGCATTAAAAAAATGTACCTTACGATGACCGGACATAGCTATCATGTCATTTATTACTGAACATATCCAAGACCTATGTATGTATACCCACACAAACGAATGGATTTAGAAATTGAACTTGATAAACATACATAAAAAACAAATGGAAAGATCCTTCTCTTTATCTCTGGAATGGAATGTTTTAAAGTATCGTGGAAAAGTAGCATTGAATACAAATTGTTGACAAAATTAGTGGAATCTAAAATCCGGAGCCTGGCAACGGATGAGACAAACAGAAACACGGATTATGTCCCTTTTGTAACAGGAATGGAATTCGGCAAAGTCGAGAAGATTCGATTTTATCGTTTCTGAATGTGTCATCAATGACATCGAACTTATCTTAAGGTAGAAATTGATACCTTAGGTGTTTAAAAACCTTGAGTTCAATACCAACGCATGCATTAAGCATAAGCACTATCAAAATATTTACAGCACAAGAAATATTGGCATTAAAAAGAATCGCTCCAAAATTTGACTCGGACATACGTAGGCTTACCAGATATTAACCTATACTCCAAGAATAGCCACACATTGGTCAGCCGATATAAGAAAAGTAAATATACAAATATCACTCACTGGAGATTTGCTTGTATGGACATTTATAGACCTATTGTTACATACTTACTTACAATCGACGAGTTGTGAAGGATATGGGATGGGTCGGGGTTACATTCATTTTCTCTCGCTATGGATTCTAAGGAATTTCCATACCGGTTTGTATCTAAAATAAACTCCTCCCGAATGAAATTCGCACTGATTTCCTTGAGGTTCGAAATTGAACTATCGCTATGATTTAAGTGAATTGATTTAACCATATTCATTTCAATGTAACATAGCGCAAGTTCTTTATGTACTTAAAAAATTTCTACAGAAGAACATGGGACAATTAGATATGGATTCTGAAACTGAGACTGAAAATTATGTTCACTTCATTCACATGTATATGAAGGCCATTGTTTTTAAGATGCGTGCAAATGGTGCTCAAATTTCTAGTACATGTAGATTATTTATTCGTATTTAATGTGGATAAAGTTTATCAAAGGATAGTTTGTGTTCCAAAGGGTACAAATTGTGCCCCTCTCCACGCTGATGTTTACATGTGTTTTTCTTCGTTTGAAGCGGAATACATTGTGTACATAGTATATCCTCTGCTCTCTATAGAAAAGAAAATTGACATCTCGTCTCAATTTTCTTTACAGGTACATTGACTTCAACTTTTTGTCAAATTTTTAACCCTCCCTGCTTAATGGCCTTTAGTGCCTAGCAGAGGCCAAATTGTCGCGCTTCATCGGTGTTCTTGACGTCTCCATAATGAAATCTTCTTGAGTGGGACGATAAAGAGACCGAATTATTTTCATTTATTGCTATTTGAAATAGAGATAGACTGAATTGGAGTAATTTCTAATCGTTCCGTTAATTTTGAAGAACGGGGATTCTGAATCGCTCCCAGAACTTTTCCAACGTTTTTGTCATTTCTCTTTTCATTTGGAAGTTTTAGTTTCGTATCCGATATATCAATTCCTCTTTTTTTTTGGGGGGGGGGGGGGGGNNGGGGGGGTTATTTTCGTATACGGTATATCAATTTCACTTTTTCTTGAGGAAGTTAATTTCGTATACGATACATCAAATCCTCTTTTTTGCCGAAGATTAGTTTCGTATACAATATATCAATTTCTCTTGCGGAAGTTTCGTCTTCAATTACGAAAAACACCTGACATCGTCCAATGTCGACGCCTGGAATATCCCGGAAGAATGACTCAGCATATTTACTATTTTTACAACCATAGAATAGCATAGGTATTTTCAATCCTCGCTTAAATATTATGGCACACTCGTAATCTTACAAGTTAGCCAATTTAATCATTTAAATTAGCAAATCTACCTGAACTACGAGAACTGGGTTATTCTTATTCACTTTTCATCCAGAACAGTTTAGAATATAATTCTCGAACGATGTTACTCATTACTGCGTAATTAGACAGATTGTTAACCTTTTGTACTTTTATATTAAAGCGTTCGGGAAAATTAAAAAAAAAAAAGAAAATTACGTGGTTTTATGTACAGGTGCGTATAGTTACGTAAAAAGGCGATAACAAGGTAATTTTGTCAATTTTCTCGATTGGTTACAAAAATCGGGTTACATTTGTCATGATTGCAAAGTACATGTATATATTACGGTAATATTTGTTGAACATGAAAAAATTACATTCAAACCACGCTTCAGAAAACCAGAATTATTCCTACTTGATTATTGAGTTGTCCCGTGTGAAGGAAACATAAAAGGAGATACAGGAGGGATTCTTTGTTGTTCTTGGTTATTCATACTCAGATAATTACCATAATAAGATTGAAATGGTGCCAAACCCACATCGAGCCTTTTTTCCTTTCAAAATGTTTTATCTATGACGTTTTGAATGAGCAGTTTACCTTGTTTAGTTTAGTTTTAGTGCTCGTCGTACTCGACAATTGTTCAGGCATATAGAAGCGGACAAACTTTCTACTACCAGTACATATAGATCAACTAGGTATCAGCGAGACATGAAACTGCAGCAGTTCAACGCTTTGACATACGCATTCTGAGATTTTTGTCTTGTGTACACTGTGGTTCTTTATCACAGCATATGTTGTACGTTAAAGACCCATAACTGTTTCCTAGCAGTAAGACTCCTTCACAGACCACAAAGTAGTCCTTTACTGCCATTCGATGTCCCCTTCATACATGTATAAGGGACAGGTTGTTGAGTGGGACGTACAGCAACAATGAAATAACCTTCAAGTGCTGATGAAAAAAATACATACGTACAACGTACGCTTGCACACATAAATACGTCCATCCATACATACATACATTCATACATAGCTACATGCATACATACATACACTTTGATATTATTTTACTTATATGCTATTATCCTGTATATTACCTTTACTAATTTATAAGGAAATCAACAACACCTACAGAAATTTGCTTAATATATGCCATGTGTCGATATAAATGACTAGAAAAGCATTTCTTCAAAGATGTAAGAACAAAATGATAAAAAATATGGTAATTTCTGAAAGCGTTTTTGAAAACGTTTTGAATTTACCAATAAAAGCAATTAAATATATAAAATATGTATGAATCTTTTCAATGTAGGTAAAACTGTTTGAGTAGACCTATCCCAATGCCATATCGATCTTTTTTCACTCTTCCTTTAATCATGTATTGACTTATCCGCACTGCAACTTGTTTTGAAAGTAGATCAAAAGATGGATAAAGCAGCCCCATTGATTCTTGATTTAAGCACAAAATTCTGAATTATGGCATTGTATTTTCAAATTAAATTAAACAACGAGAAATATCTATCCGGCACGCCGGGGTGAGTGGGCGTTACTGCCCTGTGACCTAAAACAAGGGGTCCATTGATGAATAAGCATATTGACAGAGGGTATACTATTTACTTATATGTTTTCGTGCAACGGAAGAGTTAATTTTAATTGTGTAACGTATGGCTGAAATTCTAAACGTGGACGCAATAAAACTTTCTGAACCAGGTTCAAAGAGTGTAGCTAAAGTGTAAATAGAACTGAAATTATATTGATGTTTCTTAATTCATTAATGTTATAGAGGAACTAAAAGTACATGATAAATAGATTTTCACACAATTTTTCATTAGTCAACACGGGAGACTTGTTATTCAATATGGGGTCCCCTTCTGAAATATGTTGAATGATAAATAATCACAAATAATGCACATATTATAATCATATATCATATATGATAATCACCATCATTTGCAGTGACTGCTTTTGCTTATCAGAGAAAAAAAAACAACATTAGATTTTCAACCGATATTGAATTTGAAGGTATCTGAAGGACATTTGCGAAGAGTATGTTATGTCAACAGGGGACGCTGACTGCTTCAAAGAACCTTGTCCAATTCTGGTTGGAATTGACGATTTTTGTTCATGTTGAGACCGCTGATATTTCAATCTAGCAATATTCATAAGTACTTAGATTTCCGAATATCCATTCAACTTCTTCAATTGGATTTTCGAATATTCATAGGTACTTCTTCAAGTTTATTTTTATTTTTCGCCAAATGACATTCATGAAGTCAATTTGATCGGGTATCAAATTAAGGTTATTGAAATCCCACGCAACTCAGGAATATATTTCACTCAATTGGTACATGCATATGATCTTTGTTCTGTTGTAGTCGGCCTCACTCGTTCTCTCAATACAGGGTTAGGAATCCAAGCTGCTACATAACTTGGGTAACCAATTTTCAATTGTGACGAAATAAACTGAGGTTCCCTGTTAATGTAGGCAATTAAACCCAGCTGCTACATAGCATAGGGTTTTTCAGACTTTTGGATGAGACGCCAAAAGTTAGGTTTTCATAACACAGTAGGTGTTCGAACCCAGCTACGCGCGACATAACTACGGTTTCAGCCCTTCGGATAACACGCTAAATCTGAGGTTACGTGTCACTTTACGTTTCCGAGATGTCAAGGATCCGAGTGTAAATAGGTCATTACGTATGTTTATTTTTATATACACACTATTTATATTGTATACTTAGTACTTATGTATTACATGTGTCACTGTTTGCATGACCTTCTTTTCAGACGTCCCAATGTTTCAGAACCAGTAGTAGGTCTATTTTGGTTCTATTACCAAAATATCTCAAAAGTGGATTTTCGTGTTGGCTACCGTCCCAGTAGAACTGTCTATTTACACTACATAACTCAACTGTAATAAGGTGTCGCCAAATTACTCCGCCTAAAACAAATAACCTTGTGCTCCGTGCGGATGAATAGGGGAAATAGTATTGACCCACATTAAAGATCAAATTATCATAACAGACCTTCGGTTTTTTTTTAATAACGTATGACGTTATGGAGATGTTGCCATAGCAATACGCTACTGGGGGTCAGCTAAAAGATTAAAACTTATACATTTAAAAATGTTACTGTATGACAATTATCGTATCTGTTTTCGTGGAGTAATGTCATAGGCACGTTAATTGGACTGTATGGCTTACTGCATGAACGTTGAAATCAAATTTCGAAAGAATTTCATTTGTATGGAGCTCTACTTGAGAGATAATTGTGCGAGCAGATGGCAGAATGGGAGGCCGAACTTTGAACGAGTCAGTTATTAGTAGCAAATTTTTGCAGGACATATGTACCCACCTACCAAGTAAGATTATATTATGAGAGCTTATGCAAAACAAGCTGCATAGATAGATAGATTATATCTTCTTAATCCTCATTTGAGTTGTTGCTTTGCATGGCGACACGGCTCAAGAATAATATTTACATGCATTATACAATGAAAAGAAGCTGGTGTAAACACATCAAAAAGTATTTCTTCATTAAGATCGGGCTCGGAAAAAGCTTTTCCTGGCTTTATCCGGTGCATCAAATATGTCTATATCAGTTATCGACCCCTAGTTTGTGTTATCCAAGTAACCACTTGGAGTACCAGTTATACAGAAGAGATGAACTCACATAATCTGAAAACAAACTGACAGGAGAGTAATTCTTACCACTGATTACACCAGAAAGATGACTATTCCTTCCTTTATTTTTTCCTGTATTTTCCATTAAAACTCAAGGCCAGTC
The DNA here is from genome assembly GCA_016161895.1 of Pinna nobilis. Classification (NCBI taxonomy): domain Eukaryota; kingdom Metazoa; phylum Mollusca; class Bivalvia; order Pterioida; family Pinnidae; genus Pinna; species Pinna nobilis. Next base: position 8,606 of record JACSZP010025163.1, read on the forward strand.
TCACATTAAGAGTCGCCACGTTGATGACCTCTCGTTCCCTGGTGCTCTTAAGTACACGTCCTAGTCCAAAATTCAAAACCTACAAAAGGCATTCAAAGGGAGTCCAAAAGAAAATTTCGCAACAGTAGAACACGCTAACAAAAAGAACTGCTACAGGGACAGTTATTTGTCTTTAAAAAGTGGACGTTTAAGGGACGAGTAAGTATTTGTGATAGGTGTGGCATGCCAACAGGGGACGCTTCCTTCTTCCGGACTACTGGTGTCTCTGCATTAGGAATCTGCAATTTATTTACCACTTCTGATCGTTATCATTTTCAACTTGTCATATTACTGTAAATCCAATTTTATTCGCGAGAATGTTATTTTCGTATTATCGCGTAATTACGCGAGAGCACTTACTCGCCAAAATAAAGCTCTCGCTAAATATACTGACCTGATATTAACATGCATCAAACAACACAAACTTTTAACTTAAATACACGCTCGCGAAAATATAGTATCGCGAATAATTGCATGACCATCGATTCGCTAAAATAAAGTTCCGCGAAAATTTCTGGATTTACAGTAAATTGTACGTCTCTTGGTACCTCTTCAACCTTATTAAACAGAAGTCTGACTTTAATCATAAGGATATATACAGTGGAGTCTCATTAAACCGGACATCTTTGTTCCCGAGGAAAATGTCCGGATTAATTAAGAATCCGGATAATTGGACCACACTTATTATAGTATGGTATGGTATGGAATTGTTGTTTAACGTCCCACTCAAGAATATTTCACTCATATGGAGACGTCACCGTGTGCCGGTGAAGGGCTACAAATTTTGCCTTTGCTTGGCACTGCTGGTCGTAGAGCAGGGAGGGTGCTTTAACGTGCCAACAGCTACTGTGACACGGGGCCTCGGTTTTTACTGTCTCATCCGAAGGACAGGGACGGACAACCGCGGAGTGGCGCTGACGCGGCTCGAACCCGGATCAATCGATTCGCAGTCGAACACGCTAATCACTCGGCCACGGAGTGCCCACTTATTATAGTAGCAAATGAAGTGTGAAAATTCTATCCCTAGCAAATTTCGTCTAGAAGGTAAAGAATAAAAAGATAAAGACAACGAACAGTGATCAATCTCATAATTCCTACAAAAATTGCAAAATAAGAAGTTGGGCAAACACGGACCCCTGGATACGCTCGAATTATTGGCGTCCGGATTAATGAGGCTCGACTGTATATTAGATCAGGAAAGTAGACGAAAAGGGATTTACTGGGTACTTGCATTCTATTCACCGCTAGAGTTATGAAAGAAGACCAGTATGTTTTGTTAAGTTTTGCAGGCGACAGGGGCTACATGTCTTCTGTAATTCTTAGATAAGTGCCGGTAGTTTTGCACTTAAGATCATGCTATTTGCACTTGTTTCATAACCTTGTGTCAACACCAAGGTTAAAATATGGCACCGACAAATTTATAAATAAATTTCAACTTCAGACGGAAATTATTGCTTGATTTATTTTTCATTTATCAATTCATGTTTCATAACTGTAAAGTAAACAAACCTTAAAGATACAAATAAACACTGCGTATGGCACACGAAAATAGACATCAAATTGAATAAAAGCATGATTTTGACCATAAGGATATGTATACATGTTTTTGCACATGAAAATACAATGTAGAACAAAAGGCAACAACAGGGCGAGAGATAAGGGGTTTCCGTTTAGTAGTGGCAGTTTTGTCACCCTTTCACGTCTTAAGCGAAAACAACACTTAGATTAGAATATAATCTTTGAGTTACAGTAACTGCCTGGATGACACAATTGTTGGAACATTCTCGTTGTTTCGAACCCGGAGGGCAATAAGCTTAAGTTGTTAGTGTGCCCAGGTAATTGTTAGTTTGGATTAGGCATTAAGAATAGAAACCGGAAACATATCATTTTAGGGTTTTTTGCCGACTCTAATATCAGGACATTGTTCTTAAATGAATTTATCTCTAAATCGCATACAAATTCTGTAAGTATAAAATGACTTGTAGATATGAAAAAAAGTCGGAAAACAATTTTAATTTATCTTTTTACTTGAAGAAATCTATTTCAGACTTCGAATTCTATGTAAAAGTCACAAACAGAAT
>JACSZP010025164.1:230-16703 GCA_016161895.1 Pinna nobilis
CCCCCCACACCCCCACCCCTTCTAGATCCGCCCATGCGCTGGCCATCATGGGCCAGTGTGTGTGTGGTTAACTGCATGGGTTATTCTTCCAATCATCTCGATCATGTTTTAAACTTTTTCCCCAAATCTGATTTATCCTCTAGTATTTTCATACATTTATCATTTTCTCTCTCCCCTCCATACCCCCCCCTCCCCCCCCTCTCNNCTTTACAAACGTTTAAATGACCCCGCGAACAAAGCGGGAAAGCAGTAAACTTCTCACTTCCCCTCCATACCCCCCCCCCCTCTCTCTCTCTCTCTCTCTCACACACACACACACACACTCATCCCTCTCCACTCTCTGACTTCGGAGAATCACTGAGGGTATATTTTGTCAACTTTTGACCTGTAAATCAATAAAAAAAAAGTGTTCTGCGGTAGGCCTATCCCCCCAACAACTTATAACAACTTGCCCACAGATCTACATGGGATCGTCTCACAGATCTACATGGGGGCACCGTTTTCCATTCGCATAAGGCCTAGTAGCTTTCTCCACACCTTTGAATCCACCGCTTTATAATTTACGACAACAACTTCAATTAAAATGGCAAAGCTAAGTAACAATAAAGGAGTGCATTGTCATGCAAATTTATAATTTTCTGTTGAGATAGCATAAATAATGTGGTTTAGAACCAAATATGTCAATCTATGCATATTCTTTTGTTTACGACATTCGGAGTCAGTTTATGGTGTTGATCAAACTCTTTTTGGCGTCAGGTTGGTTCTCGTTCTTTACAAACGTTTAAATGACCCCGCGAACAAAGCGGGAAAGCAGTAAATAGATCTACACATTATTTACATGGCTGTTGCGCCGCCGTCAGCTCTAACCAACACGATTCCCGAATGCTTCATCACGTTGTGAAATGGCTATTGAATCAGGAAAGGGGGGAGATGATGTCTCAAATGATTTATTCAAAGATGTTACCTACTATGTTGTTGGCGATATAAGTCAGAAGGTACTTGACCCAATGTCCATCGAAATAGTCCTTCAGACCCCCTCTAAGAGTAAGACTATACTCCGTTTCGCCAAAACTGTTCACGGATAGAGCACAGAACGGTGTAAATCTCCTCGAAAAACACGTCAAATACCCCAAACAGCTTTTAAATAGCTTTGTCTCTAGGCTCCGCTGACTGTCTAGTACAGTTGATGAAATAATGTTCGCAGAATTTTGAAATACAACGACTTTTATAATTGTCGTTTAAAAAAACGGAGTATAAGTCGAAGTCCCGCTGTCCGAGGTTGATATCGGATACAATGTAAATATATAGCTTGTACAGTTATTTTCTCTACCAGCATTTGAACTAGAACTTTAACTTTCTTCATATCTTACAAGATAAATATTTAATAGGCCTAAACATTTTTTTGTGAAATTGCACAAAAAAAACCAAAACCCAAAACCAGGTAGGCCTATTGTCAAACTCAAAGTAACAGCAAAGGGGCTTTTAGTTGTACATGCATATTTATATTATTGAGCTTTCGCAGTAAGATAAATTGTGAGTAAACTTTCTACAATCTTGTGGAGATGGAAGATGTGTGAATCCTGCATTATGAGTCTTTGCAATAAGATAAATAGTAAATAGGCCTATGCTCACTACAATCTTACAGAGGTGCAAGTATGCTGCATTTTGGTACATGACTTTTACAGCTATCATTTCCACCAGAGATATCCCCCGGATGCTGGGGGTACTGTTGTTGATTGTCCTCCCTGTCTATTTTATATATACATACTTGCATCTCTGCTGTATTGTAGCAATTGTATTCATAGTTTCTCTTTAATTTCAATGTAGATGCTCATAAAAATTCCAATGTTGGACATTTACTGATAAGGAAACTATTTTCAAACATGTTGTGAAATGTGGCTCAATATCAAAAAATTAAAAATGGCAGTATCATAGCTTATATACACTGCACAGGTTTTGATACATGTATGTATGTAGATGAAAGATGTTGTGGTTGGAGGGCTTGCACAGTTGACTTGAACTCTCCAACGATGGCGCCTGATTCAGGTAAAAGGTTCCAATAAGGTATCATCCTTGGAAAAAATGACTGCTGGTAAGCACTGATCCTGCAATGGTATGGTGCAAAGTTTATGAATGTTCCTGGTTCCTCTTGCCGTTGCCAGTGTGAGTCCGATTGATATACATGTATTGTTGGTATTTGCAATCAGCTGATATTCTACTTTGTACATTATTGTCACATCTGTCCATAACTTCCGTTGTTCTTAAGTGTTATTACTACAAAGACTCAAAGCACAACTACAACTACAAGCCCCTGCAAGTGACAGTAGTTATTTTCACTTTGACTAAGTTATTTGGTCGTACCAGCTGCATACATGGAGTATTTTCACCAACATTTCATTATGCTTTACCAACACTATCAATTTCTAGTTTTTAATCATCTTACAGAAAAAAACATGTCTTGAAAGATCATTTGTTTAGGGGTTAGAAGGATCACCTTTCTTCAGAAATTATCTCTCAAGATTTTGCAGCACCAGAGATCACTTCATAAAGTTGTTTTAGGTGTCAGCATCCACACTAGAATACACAGAGTTGTATTTCTCACCTATGATCACCAAACTTGGAAATGAAATGCATTGAATGATTTAAATCATAAGAGTTTTAATATGGAATGTGTTGTCAGATTCAGCTCATGACACATACTTTCTGCTCGATTGGACAAGCTAAGACAATTTTTTCATGAATTTTGGTAAATTTCATGGAGTTGGTCTTTGTAATCTTTGATAACTGATTTTTTTGCAGGTCCTGGACCTTCTTAATGCTGGAGGAGCTAAACATGACTCCTACTTAAGTGAGATGGTTAGTCATGTGATTGCTGATGACCACACTCAGAGTGAATATTCTGAAGCTAAAGAACTGTTCGACCTTCCTGTAGTAACCGTAAGATTCACTTACACCATGAGTACTGTAACCTCTATACCTGCAAAATTTTCTCCATCTTGCGCCCTTAGATGAGAAAGTAAATATGAAATCTTAAATTAAGGGCTGTAGCTGTAAACTGTAGCCCAGCTTTTCCTGTCCAGCAAATCAAAGGTTGTTTCACATGAAGATTCTTCACAGCTCGATAGCCGTCAATTGTGAGCATAGATAATGATTCGTAGCCATTCACCGGTATTTGCTAACGTTTCCATGAGAGTGAAAACTTTTTGAATGGGATGCTATATCACATTACAACAAGAAGAAAAAGATATTAGTGATTATGTACATTTATGCCAATTTTTGTTTTCTTTTTTTCAGAGTCAGTGGGTAATTCTGTCTGTAAAGTGCAAGAAACAGCTTCTGTATCCTTTTCTGTAGTGTCTTTAGATGAAACATTCTTCAATTTTCGTGCAGACAAAATATCAGTCGCTATAACAGAAGAAAGCAGTTACCAGAGCTCCTCCGGGCCGAGTGGTTAGTGTGTTCGACTTTGAAATGTGAAGTCCGAGCCCAAGCCACATCACAGTTGGCTGTCCCTGCCTTTCGGATGATACAGTGGAAACCGAGGCTCCATGTCACAGTAGGTGTTTTCATGTTAAAGAACCCTCCCTGCTCTGCGACCATAAGTGTCGAACACAGGCAAAATTTGTCTCCCTTCACCGGCACACGGTAAAGTCTCCACATAAGTGAAAGATTCTTGAATGGGACGTTAAACAACAATACAATACAATATCTCCCAGACAAGAATCACTTTCTACCATGCTGAGGTGTTTTGTTCTCATCCCTATATTTTTGTTATAGCACATTTTGTCACATATCATGCAGACATTGAAATTCCATTGCAAGACCTATTAATGTAAGATTCATATAGGAGAGATGCAGTTGATGTGTTAATATATTTACAGTTTATTCGTATATTCTTGAGAGTACCTTAACACAGATTTAGCATAAAGCAGTTTGCCCCAGAAGGCTTGCCGTTCTCAGGTGTGGTTGCTTGTTGTTCACAGGTAAGACAGTCAAATATTTGTAAAAATGTGAATTGGATACCTTTTGATTGAACGATAGATTTGATATTCTATATACTTTCTGTATCAGTCATTCAGCATGAAAATTCAGAATTCTTCATTTACATGGAAACTAGTTGTGTTATATGAATCAATTCACTATACTGAATGTAGGCCTATGGTATGTTGTGATATACAATATGTGTAGGTTGCAATGATGGGATGGCAGATTTGACATACATTTTCTGGGGCTGCCATTGCTGAGTGGTTAGCATGTTCGACTTCAAATCGAAGGGTCCGAGGTTTGATTCCCACAGCACCACTCCACGGTTGGCCGTCCCTGTCTTTGGGATGAGACAGTAAAAACCAAGGTCCTGTGTCACAGTAGGTGTCAGCCCGTTAAAGAACCCTACGGCCACAGGAGTAAAGTTTTCCGGTTTATGCGGGAATTCCGGTTTTTGAAAATCCTTTTTGGTCATTTTTGCAGATCGTGTAAATCCAGTGAGAAAATTTTAGGGTGAGGTGAGGTTGTTATCTTTCCACGATACAGAAGTTTTCACCTGAAACCACAATGTAATTAGGAGTGGTTTCTTAGAAGTAACCACAGGGGCATCTGATTAACGGCTGCTCACGACTGTATATACTCACAGTATAACCTGTAGTCAATAGCAGTCGTTGACAAGATGCCCATGTGAACTATCCTCTATTTACTATAGTGAGACATGTTTCTGCACAGGAAGTTATATTTCTCTTACTGGGAACCAGTCAAATAATCTGGTTTCCTTTTGTTAACTTCCTGTAACATGGAAATGAAGTTTATGAATGCAGACGAAAGTAAGAAATGATTAGAAAAGGAATGAAAGAACAAGTGGAAATCGGAATGCTTGCAAGAAAAAGATGGATTATGGGGAGTAAATCTGACAGAAGAAAACAACTGTCAAAATGTTCAACTTCTACTCCTGCGGCCAGCAGTGCCCAGCACAGGCAAAATTTGTCACCCTTCACTGGCACATGGTGACGTCTCCATACGAGTGAAATATTCTTGAGTGGGACGTTAAACAGCAACGCAACAACAACAACATATATTTTCTGTAAAGTTCAAGGTATTCAGACTGAGGTCATGGGTTTGAGTCCCACACAGGTGGCATTCCTTTCCTGTCCAGTGAATGAGACAGTAAATTTCGGGTCTGGTGAAGGCATGATGAAGATCATGTTAAACATTTATCTTTCCATTTTGAAGTCAAATTTGTTTGATCATATCAGTCTATCAATTTTTTTTTCAGCCATAGAAATAAATTAAAGTCATGTCACCACAAGGGTTCATTAATTTTATGCCCTTAACAGGCATTTAGAGACCTCTTCATGAAATATTTATGTGTTGAACTTAATGACAATTTCATCTGTAAAAATCAAGGTCTTAAAATCTGAGGCAGAAACCTTTTCAGTTTTCTGCTAGAGCTAGTGAGGCCCTCTATCATATCCAGTAATATGGCCTCCAAGATCACAAACAGCAGGAAGATTTACAATGTTTCAGTTCCTTAACAGGAAGCAAAGTAAGATGTGTTTTGATTTGTTTATGTTTTATGTGAGAGCCGCTAAAGTTCTGATTATCTTTGAAGCTTGATCCAGAGGACACCAAAGCATTATGGGGGATGATAACATTCCATGGAGGGAAGTGTCAGAAATCCTTGGACAAGTCATGTACACATCTGATAACAGCAGAAATGGAAGGGGTAAGATAGATAGGAGAGAATTGTTAAGATTAAAAAGAAGAAAACTCTGGATCATGAGTATCACTATTGGAGTTCTCTATGTCATGAAAGGGAAGCAGTCTTCAAAGTGTGACGCATATTTTGACTTGTTGATGTAACATGAATTTTAAATACTGTATACAGGGAAAATTTCGCCCCCGTTTTATTTTCGCCCCATGGTCAGTGGGCGAAATTGAAATGGAAAATTCATTGAAAAGAATTATGACTAAAAAGTGCTAATTTAAAACATGGCGAACCTGTTTGCAATCGCATTTGGACGAAAATAACACAGGGCAAAAATAACACAGGGCGAAAATAACCCTGTATACAGTAGTTGATATCACAGTCACTAGGCTCAACATCAAAGACAATTTCCACTTGCCTTTCACACAGGTAGGCCTACTTGCCAAAAGATACTTGTCTAATTGAAGTTGCAAACAGTCCAGAAAACAATTTTGCCAGTTGTTTGAGTTATCTAACAGAAATATTTATCCTCTCCCTTTCTGTTCTTAGGACCTAGCAATCCGACATTAAGAAAAAATCAGATAAGGAGAGTGTTGATCTTTTTGATGCCCCAGCAACAATTTGTTGGGGGGGGGGTATTAATGTACTTCTATCGGTCTGTTTTTCTGTCTGTCCAAGCATAGATACATGGTTTATCACCTAGTTTTGGAGCTGTAGCTTTATTTTTGCAAGATAAATTACGTTTATACATGTACATCTTATGGAGATATGCATGACCGTACAATTTTGATTTTTTTTCTCAAATTTTGGGAAAAATAACTAATTTGACTTGTATACTTCCTGCATATAGTGAACATGATTTGTCAAGCTATCTCCTACAGTTTTAGAGTTGCAGCTTTGATCTTGTGTGGGATGAGTATAGCCACAATGAAAGTGTGCATGTCCAAAGGCAGGCATAAATTGTGTACATGTCATACACACAAAATATATGTCTAGTTACATTCTAGAAACGGTGTTATGCCCCTTTAAGCAGAAATTCAGGGGCATATAGTTGTTGTCCTGTCTTTTTTTCCGCAAAAACATTAACCTTGGTCATAACTTTTGTATGATTAGTGATAGGGCTTTCATATTTCACATGAGTATTCCTTGTGACAAGACCTTTTAATTGGTACCAACATTTTTGACCTTGGAGATTAGCCAGTTTTGAAATACTTTAAACTGGTCTATATCTTTTGAACTATTTCACATATAGATTCTTTCATTTGATACAATGGAAACCATCTTGAGATACCGCTCCTTCTGCCATGCAAATATGGTTTCTCAAGACACATGGTCTATCATGACAGGTTTTATATCTATATTTCTTAAAAAGATGTTTTCTTTTAAGTGGTCTCTCAAGACAGTGTACCAAGACGTTTGGCCTAGTGACCTTTACCTTGAAGTTTGACCAACTTTTAAAGAACTTTATGCTGGACCATATTTTGGACTATTCTGCAAAATTACTTTGCTGCCGTATGAGGCATCAGTGTTTCACAAACTCATCATATTACAGCAATGTTAAATCATGTGAACAGTTTTTGTGGATCATTTTCCATTTCAGAAATTCACGTCTACATCATGGGTCGAAGAAACTTTGAGTCTCTGAATTGAATTGCACTTAGTTTGTATTTTGATTAGCAAAACATCTATTTAAAGGCCAAGTATGAGACAGCTGAAAAAAATGAGGGAGGAATCAAGGTGGTTTGTCCTGACTGGGTGACAGAGAGTATACAGAAAGGAGAGAAATTGGAAGAAGTCCCGTTCCATCCCAGGCTCATCAAACTCCCGACCCCTGAACCAACACCGCCCCCTACTCCACCTCCACCACTGCCTGTTATTGAACAGCCACCAATGCAGTTGCCGCATCATGATCCAATGGAAATACATGAGGTCATCGCCAAGCAACAGGCCAAGCACCATGCCCAAATGATGAAGTCACATGCTCAGCAGCAGGCCAAGTTTCACAAAGAAATGGGAATGGGGAGATCACCAGCCAAACAGGTGATTGCTCAGCAGCTTGCTGCCGCTGTGCTAGAAAGAAGGGGATCAATTGAGGAAGGAGGTCAAGGGTCAAGGCCACCCAATCCCAGTGCTAAGCAGGCCTTGGCTCGCATGGTCAACAGTCGTATACAGGTTTGCGGGCTTGCGCATCTCTGCATACCAAATCAAGCATGCTTGTTCAAGGGCCTTTGGTTGTTGTTGTTGTCTTTTGTTGACTCCCCCAAAATGCTAACCTGCCGCATTAATTATCCTTAGAATGTTTACTAATCACTATACAGACTAGAGGGTCAGCTCTTAAGTAATAAGGTTGTTATGTCATTATTATTTTAATAATCAACTTGAGGCCAATTCATTTCAGAGGAATATTGGAAAACACTTATAGGTTAAATGAAGAGAGGGTTTTCAGATCAGTAAGATTCGTTACTACTGTTTGGGTACCCTGTTTCTCAAGAGATCCTTGTGTTCTTCAGGAGTTATGTCAATGTTATTTCCTTTTACTCTGTGGCAGAAGTTGTAGTGTGACCAGGATTAAATGCAAATGAGTCTTTGATATTGAATGATTTACCTTATAGATGTATAGAATTTTAACATTCTTGTCACTATTTAGAGACATGCTTTAGTTTCAAGACTTCTAAAACAAGATCTCAAAAGCTTTTTTCTGCCAAATTCATAGATAATATTGGGTTATTTTTCAATGGCAAATGATTTCTTTTTCCCAATTTTCTGCCAAAAATTCCCAATCATTATGATAAAATTAAATTCAGACAATATGTTGCTGGACAGAAAAAATTTGTAGTGCTGGTAAATTGGTTCTGTAATTTTCATCACAAATGAAAAAAAAAATGATAATCAAGGCTCTTCTTGACATTTACAAGTGGTATAGATTTAAAATAACATGAGAAAATGCTGCAAAATTCTCAAATAAAAAAGGACCATGTTCCTTTATTCCGTTAATTCTTGAAAAATAGACTCTTGACAAGTGAATCCAGATATGTCTTTAGGACTGAATAGGGTCAAGGTGAGAAACAGCTGTAGAGCTTGGAGAGTTTGAGAATATTAGGTGGAAAATCCTTTAGAATATTTTGTTTCTGCTTTGTCCATTCTCCTCCATAACAAGGTCAAAACTCCCAAATATTTCAATGCCATTATGTAATAATGCATATTTGTTGCTATTTTACATATATAAAAAAAATATGTATGTAGAATACTGAGTCTCCGATTCATTGGGCAGATAGAGCATGTGGCAGTGTCATTAAATTGCATGCTTTCTGTGTGAAAAAGCTAAAACAGAAAGAAGTCATTTTATGTTTTGTCTATGTATGAAATACATATTAGAGTGACCATTTGTAAAATAATTCCATCACAGTTTGCCACAGGTTTGATTGTATTCGTTGGCATGCATGTTGGCCATGGTCACATGGGCAAGACGTCAAATCATGTTCTTCATGTCATATGATACCAGAGAGAGGAATTTGTGGAAAATATTGAGTGCATGTTCTTTGTTTATTGTGGTTACCATAGGTACTGCATGTTAGTTGTCTGTTGCAGTGCATTATCTGTAGTTGATGGTTGATGTCTGCCATACCTTCCGACTAAGCTGTTGTCAAGTATATATTTTGATAATTGTATACAATTGTCAGCTACTTTCTGTGAGGTATATTTGTTGTTGGCTGGTGGTTTATTATGAGAATTATGTAAAACAAAAGAAAAATTTCCATAGGAAGCAATGATCTACCGTTTAAGTCTGATTGACCATTGATTGATAAATTTCCACACAAAATGAACTTCATCGATCTCCAGATTGTTAAATAACGGAATTGGGGGAGATTTTGAAATCTAGGGGTACGGGGAGATAGTTAAATATACGGGTAGAGGGAATTCTTTTTGAATTTCAAGGGTACAGAGCCCATCACTGCTCAATAGCTGCAATTGCTAATTGGCCAAAATTTAAAGTCCTTCATGCCAACCGGTGATGTTTCCTTATAAGTGAAAGATCTTTGAGTGGGAAGTTAAACAAGACAAAAACCTAAGGAAAAACTTAATGAGTTACATGAATATCCTTGTAAAAAAATCTCTGCTGAAACCTTTATTTGACCTTATTGGTGACTTCTTGGATCTATCCAGGGATGGAAAAGGGATGGGGTCAAATAGGTCTGAGTGGTTACCCTCTTTGAGAATCTTCAGAGGGGCTGCATAGAATGAAAAACTGAATGCATTTGAGTGATCTAGAAGGATGTTTGAAGAGATGTTGTTATTTTTGGTACTTTTTGGATTTTTTTTTGTGGTCTTTGTCATTGTCGGACACTTTCAGCAAATGTTGTCGATCTCTCCTTATGGTCGTGTTGCCCAGGTGAGCAATACAGGCCCACTTGGGCCTATTGTTTTTATCATTTTTATGTCGTAAACAACTTTTTATGTCCCCTTTGTAAAGGAGGGGCATATTGCTTTGCTGCTGCCCGTTGGTGGGTAAGTTAGTCAATTAATTCACACACAAAGAGGCCACCTGTTGTAGCAGTTTTGTAACATTCATATAAACCATTTCTGTCATTTGTAGTACAGAGTTTCATTATCTATTCATTATGTGTAAGCATAGGACATCGTATCTGTAAACTGAATTTATATCTCGTGTTGGTGTCTTGTGGTAAATGTTTACAACAATGTTTTTGTTGTTGCTTCTTCACCGCAAAAAAAAAGTGTACGGTCAGCACAATTTTGTTTGTTTTATCGTCCAAATCATCATCCAATCTTATTTAGATTTTATCTTGTATGTGCTCCTTTACCATGCGAACCACAAAGATATAAGGTAACCCATTTGAGAGGGCAAATTCTATAACCCTTGTCCTAAAAGCCAATCAAATTCTGTGTTGCAGAAGTTAAGTGTACTGGTCACCAACTGGTGTGTAGAAAAGAAGTGTTGACTACTGTAGATTACTTTAATTTTGCGCATACCACATTTCGCTTGGTCATCTTCCTTAGTCTATTCACGAGTTTCTGAATTGGTGTTTACAAGAAAGAATAAATAATTTGCGATCTTTACTTATGTAAAGTACAGATAGTGATATCAAAGAAATGTCATTTAGTTAACAAATATATGCTGGGAAATTGGAAGAAATTAAAACAAAGACATTGATATATAAAAGAATAGGGGGCCTAATGGACGACCAAAACAGATATGCTGTAGATGCCCATTACATGCAACTTATTTCTCAAAAAAGGTAATACATTTGTATCAAATTACGCAATGAATTTTAACTCATGTTTGATAAGCCTCGTGAATTAACGCGAAGATAAATTTCACACAGAATAAAATTAATCTACAGTATGGAGTAATGTTACAATAGTTGTGTCTGTTCACAGGTTAGTTTGTAGAAACATGGATCATTAATTTTTGTCAGTAATAGTAAAAACTTTTCATATGCCTGAATAGTAAAATTATACATCAGTGAAAAGTGCAGGACCTCAAGGGTATAGGGATTACTTTCACATCGAGTTATATACGTATGACACATGGTAAAGGAGCCCAATCTCAGTGGAATTATAATTTGATTGCATCATCAACCTGTACTTTTCATACTGTTGACCATGAGACCAGCCTTGATCTTATGACCCCTGATTTATTGAAACATTATAGATTTATATTGAACTTAGAAAAATATTTAGAATTTTCTTTAATTAGAGGTACATGTATCAGTTACTTGTTTCACAGGTTGTATTTTTACTCACTGTAATTATATACTATTATAACAATTTTTTTCAGGAAAATTCACTCTGGCAGTGGGATGGGTCATTTTTTAATGTACCTATAATTTTAATGTATCTTGTTTCAAATAATGATAGATATTGGACAATAATTTGTAAATTATTAAAAAATTTGGAAACCAGAGAAATTCTTCTAGGGTGTAGAGTAAATTTTCAGTGGCAGATCTGAATTTTCAAGAGTGTTCATATGAGATGCTCTTCAGATTTCAAGCTCTAGCTCATTTTTAGCTCTAATTCCTTATGTTATATGCGTCCTGTTTTTAAGTCGGATATGTATATGATGAAAGAAATGGCCTGAACTGTCTCTGCCACTGGGTCTGCAGACCCCCAATCTGCCACTGTCTCTTCCCTCTCCTAGATCTGTCACTTCTGTTGAATTTTTGTTATGGTAAAACTATGCTATAGGAAGGAAAGAACTCGAAGAAATTTAAGAATTAACATTGTTATTTTCATTGTTTCTGATTTTTTGTACTAATTGTTCTTTAACAAGCATGGCAGTGCATGCTAGTATTTGTGATAGATTTTATTTTTTCAGTGCTTACAACAGAATATTGAAATATCATTTTTGTTTAAATTTTTCATGAAGGGTACAAGGCCAGGAAATAAGTCGCCTGTTGGAATACCTCCAGGATTGCATCTACCTCCCCAGTCACAGTTTCCACCGGGAATGTTGCCATTTCCTCATGAAATGTTACAACATCGGCAGAATGTTCCCAGGACGTTGAGAAATATCACAAACAGTACGGATCCACGGCAGCTCGGTCCAGGACCAACAAGGCCAAATAAGGTAGACTAACAGATATGAAACAGTTTTAACTTACCTTGGCGATCCACTAAATAAAAGGACTACCTGACCTATTTGACCTGGCACATTATTATATCCCTATACAAAATCACCTGAATTTCTGAGTCCACTTGTCATATGGTACCCTATGGACTCTTTCCATTGAACCTGTCTTAAAATGGGCTTGACTGTAGATGCTACTGTTTATTTTTTTTTTCTAATGAGCCTAGCATTATACCTCTCTGACCTGAGACCTTAGATTTTGCTGTCTGATCAGAAAAACGGGAAACTGGTTATGCCCCAGTGTCTACTCTAACCCTCCACCCTTTGGTCTTGTGGTTACTTGTTGCCTTAGAGCCATGTGCTTCACATGTGACATCTAAACATGGCATACTTTATTGTGACTTCTATACAGTCACTAGTATGTTGATGTGCTGAGACTTGGTTGTAGCTTTGTAGTAGGATAGCTAACCTTAGAACATGGAGGTTCAACGTTGGAGTCTAAGCAGACTTGTGGTTGATTTTCTGTCTTTCAGATGATACGGAAAAAACAAGGCCCCTTTACACAGTAAGTGTCTGCGTATTATAGATCCGTACTGCATGGGACAAATTCCTCAGCATGTATGTCAGGTCAATATTTATGTAGTCCACATAACAAAAAAATGACTGTTAATACTGTTGAAAGGTGTGTGAAACTGAACAACATTTTCACAAGATAGGTGACTTATTCTGTGAAATGTAATTTGTGACAGGATAATACATATGTTGATGATAAAAACTATTTTCAGATAACTCAGATGTTGGGACTTAACTTACAGGTACCACCCATGGGGCCAAGGCCTCCACCGCCTCGCTACGGTCTTCCTCAGATGCCAGTATTGCACCAACAGAAGCATCCACAACCATCATTACCTATTCTTCCTCCTACATATTGGGGTCATGACCCCTCTGATAAATGTAAGTATGCGCTGATTTAAAAATTGATAAATATTAAAGGCCTCTTCAGTGGTTGCCTTCTCCTTTGTAATAGGTCAGTCATGTAAATCTCTCGTGCATTCAGGAGCCAGTTAATACTGTAGATACAATGTACTCACTTGAGAGTTCCATTTTTGGATTGTTTGACCTGATATCTGTACTTTGGAGAAGTGTACCCGTGGAGTTTCTAAAATTTATTATCCCACGATTTCCCCAATTTCTCTGATCCACTATTAGAAAATAAAATAATGATGCTCCAATATAACTACAGGTACAGAAGTAAAGTGAATGTAAATTTGATAGAGTCCATCATCCAAATAGTATGGTATTTTCTATTATTTTAGACCACTGATTACATATTTTGTTATGCAGTGCCTCCAGACTTGTGTTTGTTTGGTTGTGTTTTTAGCTCTACTGGTCATAGACCAGCAGACCTTATGCGATACCCCATTGTCTGGTGTCCGTCCGTCCACAAACAATTTCTTCTTTTCGCTACTGCTCCTAAACCATACTACATATTCACTTTTAGACTTCATATATGTTTTCAGCATAACATGTAGTTGGTCTAAAATGAAATTCAGCCTTGTCAAATCAAAAGGGGCCAGTTTAGGGGCCAAAATAGTAAAATCTTGTTATCGCTACTCCTCCTGAACCATAAGTCATATAAACATGGGACTACCACTAATGTATTCAGTTTAATGTCTAGTTGGTTTGAAATGAAATTTAGCCTGGTTCGACCAATAGGGGCCATTTTTAGGAACTTTGTCAAATTTCCCTATTTAACTCTATGTAAATCTTGTTATCGCTACTCCTCCTAAACCATACTACATATTCACTTTTAGACTTCATATATGTTTTCAGCATAACATGTAGTTGGTCTAAAATAGAGTTCAGTCTTGTCAAATCAAAAGGGGCTAGTTTAGGGGCCAAACAGAAAATCTACTCCTCTTTTATCGTAATGCTCATGACATTCAGAATTTCAAGAGTAGCAATAACAAGAAATTGCTTACCAACTGAAGGATTGACAGACTTGATATATCAAGTAAATGAGGTAGTTTGTCTAAAATGAAATTCAATCTAGTCTGACTCATTAGGACCATTTTATTGATTTAGTTGAGTTGCACATAAAATACGATGTAGTTATCCTAACTTGTAAAATATCAACAGATAATTAACACTAATGCATTCAATATGATGTCTAGTTAGTCTAATATGAATCGAGACCTAATTGGACCTCTAAGGGTCAATCACTTAAGGGACTATAGTAAAATCATATTTAGGCCTTTTTAAATCATTTTATTATTCTTCATTTATCCATATACAGTCAACTCCACATATAAGGAGGTTGAAGGGAGCAAGTTATTTGCCTCGTTATAGCCGATCTTCGTTATTCGAAATTAAAAGGTAATGCATGGAAATAGCACCAGGAACAGAAATCTCCTCGAAACAACTGGTGCCTCGTTACATGCGATCTCGTTATTTGCGGAGTTGACTGTATATACCAGTAGAGCTACAAGATCCATTGATCTCTGGTCTACATCACTGATTACATGTTGACTTTGTTATACAGTGCCTCTGACTACATATTGACTTTGTTATACAGTGCCTCTGATTACATATTGACTTCGTTATACAGTGCCGCCTGACCTGTGTTTGCTGGGTTGTGTATTCTACATCACTGATTACATATTGGGTTTGTTACAGTGCCTCTGATTACATATTGACTTTGTTACACCGTGTCGCCTGACCTATGTTTGCTGGGTTGTGTTTTTTACATCACTGATTACATATTGACTTTGTTACAGTGCCTCTGATTACATATTGACTTTGTTACACAGTGCCGCCTGACCTGTGTTTGCTGGGTTGTGTTTTCTACATCACTGATTACATATTGAGTTTGTTACAGTGCCTCTGATTACATATTGACTTTGTTACACCGTGTCGCCTGACCTATGTTTGCTGGGTTGTGTTTTCTACATCACTGATTACATATTGACTTTGTTATACAGTGCCTCTGACTACATATTGACTTTGTTATACAGTGCCTCTAATTACATATTGACTTTGTTATACAGTGCCTCTGATTACATATTGACTTTGTTATACAGTGCCTCTGATTACATATTGACTTTGTCATACAGTGCCTCTAATTACATATTGACTTTGTTATACAGTGCCTCTGATTACATATTGACTTTGTTATACAGTGCCGCCTGACTTGTGTTTGCTGGGTTGTGTTTTCTACATCACTGATTACATGTTGACTGTTATACAGTGCCTCTGATTACATATTGACTTTGTTATACAGTGCCTCTGATTACATATTGACTTTGTTATACAGTGCCTCCTGACCTGTGTTTGCTGGGTTGTGATTTCTACATCACTGATTACCTCAAAATACTGGGACAGGAGCAGCTGGACAACTGGAAGAAGGTAAGTACTGAAAAGTGCTTCTATTTCTCCTTTACAGTGGAGTCATCCTCGGCTCCATATGGTATCTGTACCCATGGCTAAATAACTCGGGCTAACTTGCCTGAACTCTGGGGATCCTGTAAATTATCATGTATATAGTGTTTACACAACAAGTTAGGATTGATTATTATGTTTATTCAACTTGAGTTAGTTAATTTTCAAAGTTTCAAAGCACAAGCTTTAGCCAGCATTTTGAGACTTGAAAATTAACTAAAGAGAGTTGGATAAACATGATAATCAATCCCAATGACTTGTGTAATTTGTTCCTACTATAACATGAGGTTAACTTACAATTTAAAGAATTGAAAACGCGGGTAAGAATATTTTTTTTCAGTTCCTGTCATATCTCACCCCAGTCAATATTGTGAGGTCAAATATGATTGTGTCATTATGATGTCATTATTGTATTTCTTGACATATCAGCCGATCATAATGCTTGGAATTGTTTATCAACATGTGGTTCATCGATATATTTAACCAACTGCAGCCTCGATTATACGGCCTCTTTAAAATGGTTTAACTATGTGTTATGGTAGAAATTCATGATTAAGATTTAGCTATGAAATCCCAATTGATCTGTTGTATCAATTGCTTAATTAAGTATCAGTAGCAGTGTTCAGGGATTTTTTTCCTGTCATTTTGGGTCCGTTATAAGGACCCATTCCCAACTCCAGGAATCAATGACGACCGACATACAGTATAAAGCGAGACATATTAACAAGAATATTAGCGTAGTCGGTAATGCCGC
>JACSZP010025169.1:0-21604 GCA_016161895.1 Pinna nobilis
TTTTGCTTGTTGACATTTTGCTTTTTGAGGATCAGCAATAAACTGGTATTCAGCACTTTTGTGTTAACTATAAGAAATATATACAGATCCCAACATGATCTAACCAAAATCAAGGTTCAACCTTCTATTCCTGTATTGGAGTATCGATACACAAGTAAATATCGATACGATACGATATATCGATATATTGTTTCACCCCTAATAGATAGCCCAGTCTTGCTCTAATTGTCATTCACTGGGACCTGTCTTAAGAAACCACTTCTAGAAGAATACCTGTCATCAGGGACTGCATATGAAAAATCAATTTAAAATTAGATTATCTTTAAAATAAAACCTGTCTCAAGAGACAACATTTCCATGACTGAATGGTTCCATTGTTTGTATGTTAGCACAAAGATTTAAGATGTTGATTTCTGTCTCATCTGATTTCAGGATCTCCTTGGATGTACCACTGATGTTGACTTCTTTTTGTGGCCGCGGAACGACATTGAGAAAATCCAGTGTATCTTATTCTCTAGGTGGAAAGGAGACAATGCACCATTCAAGCCTGTTATTGTAAGCAAATGAAAGAGTACAGTGTTATATCCATTGTCAAAAGAAGAGTGAAAAGAGTTCAAAAAGATCACCATTGAAAAGATAATTGACAGTTAATAGTTCACATGGGTAGTCAGCAAATTTCAATGACCAAAAAGAAAAATCATCTTGAATATATATTGAAATTGTAAAGTCGCCTGTTTGTTACATTTGCCTTCTAAAATGATGATAAAATTTCTATAACTCTATTACAGGCAGATTTCAAATTTGACCACGCTGATTATGAGAAGCAACTAATGAGACTTATAGCCAGGAAGGAAAGAAATGGATTGATCATCAATAACCCTTCACAGACAATGTTTCTGTTTATTGACAAAAACCAGCTTCAGGTACACACCTTAAAATTAACTGACTCAAATGAAGAGTAAACTATGATACCGTTAAACAAGGATGAGAACCACTTTACTTTATACTTGATGTATTTTGCTAGCCAAGTGATTCTTAAAATGTTAAACTGTTATCAATCAAGTGTTTCATCCAAGTAACCTGGTTACATGGTTGGCCAGCTGTCAAATAATATATTTTTAGTACAGTGGCAAAATAGTTTGTATTTTGATTTTATTTATCTTAAAATTTGGACAGATAGATGTATTTGTCGGACAGATAACTCTTAGAAGTACCTGTCCGACAGTACCAAACAAAAGTTTATGTAGAGCCCTGCTGTCAATCAGATGAATCAGTTACAACAAAGGTCCATGTCACAGAAGATGTTGACGTATTAAAGACCCCTCATTGCATAGGTAAAGGGGCTTCCGTGGCTAGCGGGTTCGACTTCGAATCGATAGGTCAGGGGTTCGATTCCCACAGTGCCACTCCGCGGTTGGCCTTCCCTGTCTTTCGGATGAGACAGCAAAAACCTAGGTCCCATGTCACAGTAGGTGTTGGCACGTTAAAGAACCCTCCCTGTTCTGTGCCGAGCACAGGCAAAATTTGTCACCCTTTACGGGCACACAATGACGTCTCCATATGAGTGAAATATTCTTGAGTGGGACGTTAAACAACAACGCAACAAGATCTCAAAAGAGGATGAAGTTTGAGAAGCCTGTATTGGCTATATGTGTTATGGTATGACTTAAATAATGTTGGAAATGGCGTAAACCATCAATATAACAAAATCCTTGTCACTTCACAATTTACAGAATATGCAGAAAGAACCAATGTTGTTTTGTGCCATGAATGTTGAAATGATTATTTTTACACTATAATTGATTGAGTCAAGTATTGCTTTAAGTTATACCAAAAAAGGGATTTATTTAGGTTAAGTATTGATATAAAATCTTTATGAATGTCATACGTTTTTTGATTTTGTTGTTGTTGTGAATTTCAGACAAACAAGAACAAGGTGGTTGTCTTTAAGTTATCCAGCATTTGCCTGTATCTCCAACAGGTAAGCTTTCAGTTTTACATACAGTTTAACCAGCCTTAGTGACTCATTAACTTAACCACTTCAGTGTGTATGACGCATCTGTCATGACTTAACTTTTCCTGAATGCGTATGACAAGTATATACATCCTGAAAATGTATATTTATTTTTGTGACACATTAATTATGCAATGTCATAAAGATAACATGATGTCATAATACACACTGAAGTGGTTGAAGGACTATCTCCCTAATGTGACTAAAATGTATGGTTCTCGTATTGGATTATTCCTTTAAAAATCACCTGAATTAAGAGGTCACCTGTTAAATGTGACCATTTTTGCTCCTTCCTTTGGACAGTTAGGTTAGACAGGTGTATACATAGGACAAAATGAAATGTTAGACTATGGTCAACTGTCCTAAAGCCACGAAATGTCTCTGATAGACAATTTTGAAGACTATCACATATCTAATAACTTTCTGTTATTTATTATATGACAATAATAATATATTATTATTTATAATATTCATTGGCCAAGATTCTAGTAATTGGTCACTATGTGAAAATATTGATGTTACTCTAACAAATGATCATGATGTCATTATTTCAGTGTTTAAATTTTTATAACAAAACACTTCAAAAGAGTTGTTTTTAATTTTGATTATGTTTTCAAACCAAGTGTTTAGCTCAGTTATGCCTCTAGAAATTAGATTAAAAAATATTTATCAAAAGGCTTGTCAGATGATAATACTTTAGTGGTCTCTTCACCACTGTTTAATAGTTTACACATCAGGGACTTTATTCACAAAGCATCCATACACAATCTTCATCCATGAATAGTTGGGAATCGTTCTGCGGCACAAAATCTCGTGTTCACAATGGATGTGAAAATTTCATACCCGTAGACATTATAGAATGTGTTTATTCAAGATAATGATTTTACTGCTTTGTGAAAAAACTACACGTGTGACTAATGCAAAGGTTGTGTAAACTTTGCATTTAAAGTCCATAAGCTCTGCAATTGCAGGATTACCAGAGCTCTGTGAATAGGGTCCCACGACAGACAAAAATTCTGTCACCCTACAAGCTGTAGGATAGGTGTATACTATACAACATATCGTGTTCATATCTCTTGTCTATTTCAGGATCAACTGACACAGTGGGGCCCTGGCACAGTTGAGGAAACAATTTCATCATTTCTTTCGTAGATTGTTACCACTTGTACAATCAAGATGTCCAGGATTTGCTGCTTGAGTCATCTTGTCGACATAATTCTATTTTTTATTCATTTGAGTATAATGGTATTGCTTTAGTCCATGCTTTGTAATGCTCAAATAATTTTCTGTAACTTTTATTTTTGTTGTACTATTGTAAAGTCAAAATCAGAATTTATCTATTTCAGCAATATGTATGGCTAGATTTATCAATTTACTAATTTAGACTTGTAATTGTACTTATCAAAGGCTTACTGTAAATCACTTTTATTTCAACAGACACAAATATTCCAGTAAAGCTTCAATCCAATTTAGATATTTTATGATCATTTGTCAAAAGGTGCGTTTGAATTGAAAGTGCTAGAAGATTGACAAAATTCATTGTGTACATTGTTTATCAGTAACAAAGAAATTGTTGTCTGAATCTGAAAATTACAATTCGTTTTAATATGAGAAAATGAATACACTGAAAACAGTACTCAAATTACATGTATCGTACATGTATTAGGTCCTAAACTTGTGCCTTTTCTAAACTTGTGCCCATTGTTTGTGTGCAAACATCTTGTTATACTTGGTCTTATATGAGAGTTAACATAATCTAATAACAGATGGATTTAGTATATTCGGTATTTATACTAAGATATACATGCAGGGAGGGTACTAAGGGGCACAGAATAATATGGATATCTAATGCTAAATAAGTATTCACAAATAAGTTGACATTTGACAAGAACATGAAATAAAGTATTAACAAAATGAAAGTGATTTACAGTAGTAATTGATAAAGATTATTACCTCAGCCTGTGACAAGTAATCAATCATATATGTCATTATACATCATACAGTTTGATGACTATTGCCCTTTTCCCTGGAAGTGCCAACATCTCCCTTGCTTTACAGAATGCCATGAGGATTGACACAACTTGTATGGATGAAATGGCATGGATGCTGAGTCACTTTATTGTGACCTCATAATCAATAGTTTAGCCTCTGGAGGTGATGTTGGCTTTTGATGAACAAGGGAGATAACACAAATTTTGGGGGAAAAGGGGAGATAATTTCTAATTTCAAATTATCCCTTTATTTATCAGTTCACACTGCTTTTTATTATTTAAGAAGTGAATATGTCTATGCTATTTCTGGAAATGATGATGCTTGAATGTTTACAAAATTAAGCGGATTTGGTTTAAGACCCTTTGAAGTGTGTCAGTAATTTTGTAGTGTATTTAGCATTCATGATATCATAATGAACATTTCATTGTCCTAACTTTTACATTCAAATAATCAGAGATAAATAGGGCATATGTTTATGATATAGGGCATATATATCTAGACAATATCATCTCTACCAAGAGAAAGATATAAATTACTGGTAAATCTTAAGAACTGAAAAGATACAGTCCCAGAAGAATTATTTTGACATTAATTCATTGTTAGAAATAATTGCCATTGTGCCATGGTGGCTATTGGTATATGAAAAAAATTCCAGTATTGCAGCTCAAATAATTTGTATGTACACTTAGACACATCATATGACTATAAGCCTGCTGAGAACTTGAATGGCCAATTAATATTAAGCGAACAAATTTTCTGTTTTCTGAAAGTCATATTTAGTTAGAGTGACCATCACTGTGAAACAAATTTTTAAAATGGATGTGTATTGTAAGATATTACATGTGTTTGATTCAGAATTTGCCTGATCTTTAGAAGCAGTCATATCTTGCAACAGAATAAGACTGCAGTATTTGATGGTAAAGTAAAAATCTTTCTAGAACAACCCCTATGGTGAGAATGTATAATTCTTATGTGATGGGGAAATAGGTGATCTCTGACCCATATATTACCATGGTTACTATATCAACAAATGGATATAACAATGGTATGGCTTGTGCCTGGATGTGTCATTGTGTCCACAATATCATGTGCATGGTGCAATCATACTGGATATGAAAGGTAAAACCCTGACTTTGTTGTGGTCAACATGTAAAAAGCTGAAATTGACAGTAAATTTAGTGTCATTGTTCTTTTTGGTGCAAAAGTATTTCTGCTTAGAAACTCAAGGCATACATGGACTATATTTTATGAAAGGTCAAGCCCACTTGGATGTGTTGAGAACATGCCAGCTTTACAGGTGTTTGCTCTTTCTTGTGGAGCTATGCAGTTCAAGCTTGGTGAGGAAATGTTTTAATGAATTGAAATATATTTGGCAAGTTTTTGAGAAATTGTTTTCTGTAAATTATTAGGGTATTTTCCACAGGCATAGCTTTATCTAGTTTTGGAGAGAACCTTCTTCTTTAATATTTGTTTAAAAGAAAGTTTAATTCTAGATAAATGCTGTCTCTGAAATTCTCAGTACACATAAACATAATTGCAATGATATGTTTTGGGAATAAAAAAGTTCTCCGAGTCCGATGACCTCTTTGGTAATATAGCTTTGGAAATTGGAAGAAAAATAGCACTACATTTAACACAATACTTTTGGTTTTTATAGTGAGCAGCAGTGCTCTCCCTTTGGTGGTATTTGTAATGGGCAACAATATTCTCGCTTGGTGTTATAAGTTCTTCTGTCCAGCAGGTGTCCTCAGTGTTCATCCATTGTTATTTGTAATTATGTATCGTAAGCTACTAAGTCTAGTGCATGTTGCTGTTGGGTCACATGTAGTTGATGGTGCTTATATGTCTTGTTTTGTTTTTATACATTCCTTCTTTGTTGTTTTTCTGCAGCTTTGCCACAGTTCTAGTTTTTCTGTCCTAAGTTGTAATTGGTATCATCTTGTAGAATACATTCCATGTAAGTTCTCTTTCTTTAGATAAACAACTCTGAAATTATAAGCTATATCTTATATTTATGGCATGTACGTGTGTTATTTTTTAAGAAATTCAGTCTCTAAAAGTCAATACATTTTAATTTTTTTTTTAAAGATATGATATTATAACTCTTTCATTACCTTAGAAATACATGTCAATATGAAGTTTTAATCATAAGCCTGGGTTAAATCAGACTTCTCGATTGGTTGGAGTCTGACCAATGATGTGGATCTAACTTTATTTTCTGTACAGTGGAACCTGTCTTGAGAGATCACTGTCATGAGAGACCACCTGACTTGAGAGACAACTTATAAGGAAAACATTCTTTTTACTGGTTTTTTAAAATAAAACCTGCCATGAGAGACCAATTGTCTTGAAAGACCACACGTCCATGGCTGGTGAAGTGGTCTCTCATAACAGGTCTCACTACTTGTATTTCATACATGCTTTTACCAAGTTGACTTGTGGAGGCTCAGTGTATGTGTAGACTTCTGTTTTGAGTTGTGTTTGATCATAATGATGATTAATATATCCTGGTAACACATCTGATCTTACTTAAGATTAGTTGTAATATTTGATCATTATTTTGCATGCTTTGCTTATCTCCATAGCAAGAGAGATCTACTTCCTGTAGAAAAGAACCACATAAAATTGTACATGGATATTATTGCATGGTAATGACAAAAATAGAGTCAACTTTCAAATATCACCTGAAGAAATGACCTACTTAATATATAGAAAACAACTACTGGTGTCAAAACTTCGTATTCTCTCAACTCAAGTAAGTCATTTATAAAACTGATTTGCTTTTTCATATATTTTGTTCGGATCAGATATTTTTCTAATTTTGGCATTTTCTTGTAAATAAAGGAAGAATTTATTTTTTTTTAATTTTGATTTTCTTTTTACAATGGTTCTTAATTGAAAATTCCAGGCAAATACTACAAAAAATCCAGAAAGAGAAAATCATTGATTACTATTGTTAATAACATTTTTTTTTAGTTAAAGAATAAATTGTAGTATTTAAGAAAGGTTATTTGATACTGTCTCTGATGAATTGTTGTCTTATCAGGATGTTTGTTGGTCAGACAAACTTGAAAGAATACTGTCTGGTTAGCTCAAAATAGTCATAAGCTCAACAATATTTGAATATCGGGTATACTATCAGGATACATGAAAAGAAATTCACTAGAAAATCCAAAGGAAGACATGTGCCTCTTAAGAATATGTTAGAAAAGATAGGAACAAGTCAACTCTATAATGTTATTTGTATATGTTGTATGTTCTTTCTAGATATCCGTATGATGCTATATGTATAGTACAGCAACCCCCAGGGACTACTATCATTTTCTTTTATGTCCCACAGTAACATGTAACTATAAAAGATAACTAAGTTTTCTGAATAAGTAGTTCAGAATCATTGTCAGATTTCTGAGAAGCAGTTTTCTGTTTTTGTGATAGCTAAGGAACACTCTGACTTGGAACAATCTACAGATCATTGGCAAACTATTGAATGATAACTACAGATCATTCCTAGAAGTCTGGGTGACAGTTATAGATCACTGTTGGACTACTGAGTGACAAACAAGGATCACTCACTCTGCTACGTGACAATTAGGGACCATTGTCAGACTACTAGGTAACAACAAGGGATCACTATCATACTACTTATTGATAAGTGATAACTAAGGACCACTGTCAGACTACGAAGTGACAACTAGAGACCAGTGTCAGACTACTAAGTAACAGCTAGGGATCACTGTAAGACTACTAAGTGACAACTATAGCTCACTTTCAGACTGCTAAGTGACAACTAAGGACCACTGTCAGACTACGAAGTGACAACTAGAGACCACTGTCAGACTACTAAGTAACCGCTAGGGATCACTGTAAGACTACTAAGTGACAAACTAGGATCATTGTCAGACTAGTTAGTGACAACCAGAGATCACTGTCAGACTACTAAGTGACAACTATAGCTCACTTTCAGACTGCTAAGTGACAACTAAGGACCATTGTCAGACTACGTAGTGACCACTAGGGATTACTGACAGACTACTTAGTGACAACTAGGGATCCTTGTCAGACTACCAAGTAACAGGTAGGGATCACTATCATACTACTAAGTGATAACTAAGGATCACTAGCACACTACTGACAACTAAGGATCACTGTCAGGCTACTAAGTGAAAACTAAGGATCACTGGCAGACTACTGACAACTAAGAATCACTATTAGACTACTAAGGCACAACTATGGATCACTGGCAGACTACTTAGTGACAAATAGTGATCATTGTCAAACTATTAAGTGACAACTAAGACTCATTGTCAGACTACTTATGGACAGTTAGGGATCATTGTCAAACTTTAAAGTGACAGCTAAGAACTACTGTCAGACTACTTAGTTACAACTAGGATCATTTTTAGACTTCTTAGTGACATATATGATTGACTGTCAGACTACCTAGTGACAAATAGGGATCATTGTCAAACTACTAAATGACAAATAAGGACCACTGTCAGACTACTTAGTTACAGTTAGGATCATTTTTAGACTACTTAGTGACAGGTAAGGATCACTGTCAGACTACTGAATGACAGCTAGGGATCACTGTCAGACTAGGTTGACAGTTAACAGATTATACACCTGTCCCCTTTTTTGACAAGAGATTAACATGAAGCTTGTTCAAACCAATATATGCCATGGTATGAAGTTGAAATGAAATGAAGGGTAGTGAGCAGTGCATTGAGAAAATCCACTGATTTTATCCTAATAAACTCATGGGTTGACATGCTGTTGTTGTTGATTCTTGTGTTAAAACACTAATGATGAAGAAAGAAAAAGTGTTTTGACCAACAAACATCCCAATTTATATGACAGTAATTCATATTTTAAAGGTAAATTTCATTCTGTATCTTTTGCTTTCTATTTACCTTCATTTATCTTGATTGTATAAGAAAATGTTTGATTTCTTTTTTAGATGATAGTTTCAGGAAAACTTGATTTCTACTTTGTAATTTGGTGATTATCTTCAGTCTGATTAAAATCATTTTTTTAATTACACGCTGTGTTTATTTATCAAGAGTTGATGTCTGAGAGTCGCATCTCTTTGGGATAGAGTGCGTGTCCTCAAGTATAGAGGTTTAGCTTCAATGAAAATAATTTACTTTTGCCATGGTTCTGGATGAGATAAGGCCCCGGAATCTCTCACTTTTTCTTCTTATGTGCAGAGCATGGTCTTTAATTTGAAGCTTTTTCACCGGAATTTGGTGATTAACAGAACATCTTAAACAGAAACATCACAACTGCAAGAGTTGATGTTAACAGAGATCAGTCATAGATTACAAGTGTATGAAATTTTGATAATGATAATTTGGCAAATTATAACTGTATTCAATAAATTCGTTTAAAATTAGATTATTATCATTTTATTTCAATTTAGATAAGAAGCAAACACCCACAAAAAAACAACTACTATCTGAAAGTCATTATGAGCTAAATGTGTTAAAGAAACATTAAACCCAACTGGCAACCTGTATTGCAAAATTCAATGTATGTCTGAAAAATTGAACAGAAACTGAATTGTGACAGAAGGACAGAAAATGGGAAGAAATTATAATGGGGTCATAAAAGTTGTAGTTCAATGTCTATAGCAAATACTTCACAAAAGAATATACAACAGAACAAGTCTTTACACATATAAATTATCAATTTATTGCAACTATTAATCATCTTTTAAAAATCTGAAAACTTAACAAGTACAAATGGGTATATAGATAAATATCTGAAGATATAAGATGTGATATTACATAACAAGGTCAGAAGGGCCTTGACACTCAGATAGACAATGGATAGCTTGATCATACCATGGTGATCACTGTCAAGTATTGTTAAAGTTGACTCTTTTGTTCTCGGATAAATATAAGACAAGGTAAAAAAGAAACACAAGTAGATAACCTAGGTTGTGGCTCTGTGATTAAGTACTTGTCTTCAGACCGCAAAGTCATGGGTTCGAGTCCCATTGGTGGTAAGTGACTTTTCCGATCCCTGGATTGAGATGGTAAAACCCAAGGACTTGTTTCACAGCAGATGACAGCACATTATGGATCACTCACTGCCTGAAAGCCTAGAGTGCTAAGCATATGCTTAAATCTGAATGCACTTCACCAGCATTTGTTGTGTGTCAAGTGGAACAACAACAATGAGTAACCCTGGTAATTTCTAGGGAGATGTTAAATTCAAAAATTCATTTCTAATAAAACAAAAGTTTTTACTTTTTTACAAAACCAAACAAACACGGTAACATACACAGTCTAACCTGCCTAAGCGACCCACTGAATTAAGGAAAACCCTGTCATATGTGGCCTACATGTATGGTTCCCAAAATGGCTTTTTCCTATATAAATCACCTGAATTTAGAGATTACCTGTCATATGTGACCCTTTTTGCCTCTTCCCTTCTACGGTCTCTTTAAACAGGTAAGACTATACATGTATAACATATAATGGTACAAGGCTAGATAAGGAAGGTGGGATTGTTCTCGTTAGATAGCATTGCGTATTTCTTTGTATATCGGATTTGATTAGGAAATACCACATTTAGACATTATCAAAAGAATATAACTTGGTATCTTAGCTTAATAAAGGTAGAATTTCGTTCTTTTCCACCCTGAAATAAATGCTACACGTTTGTTATACTGATATACCCTTTGCCTTCTTTGGAAAACAGTCCTACCCTTTTCGTAATGCAACGTCCAAATACGCCTCCAGGAGCAGAAGAGCTACAATCTCAAAACTCCCGTATTGAAGAAGTACCACAGGATAGTTAATACTCAAAGTACAATATACTACAAAATATAACAACTTGGGAAATATGTGATCTTATCATGAAAACCAATGGCAATTCAAAATGGGATGAGACAAACCAATGTTTGGATCTTCTTTCAATTTCAACCTCCATAATCTATTTTATTTTCAAATAAACGGTTGAATTTTTTTTAAAGTAAACTTGCAGATACAAATAAATACTTGGTGGGTTTGTTTTGTAAATAAGTGCTGCATAAAGCATACATGTATCATCAATTTTGGGGTTGTTCTCTTTTGAAACTCTACATATTGTGAACCTCATCATAAAGATAAACATACAGAAGGCTTCAATAGTGAAAACAAAAAAGAAAATCAATTGCACTGACATTACAAAAACTTCATACTTTCAAACTTTTCTCAGTGACACCATATATTTTGGTATGAATTTTACGGCTACCTGCAAGATGCCTAATTACCTCATACAAGTTATATACTGAATATGAAGGCATAACCACATAGGAGATATGCTCGGTACATAGGACCAAAGTGATTCTAACTATTCAGTCCAAGGATGGGCTTATTCTTCTACATTCAGCCTATAACCTTTTTATTACACCTTTTTTATTTGGGTCATTTCTCTTTGAAAACAGATTCCATTCCAAAGTAAATGCAGTGTTTTTTGACATCCGGTATGAATTCATTTTTTTACTTATAGTCCCCAAGCATTTATCAATGTGGGCTGATCATGGCTCAATAAATACTCACAGAGTTTACATAGATTATGATGGATACAACATCAAAAGATGCTATACAATAGATGTATGATAAATATCTTTACATTAATGACTAGAAGACATCTGTGAGCTACCTGAGCTGGGCATCTACGTACTTAATCACACACATTACTCTATTATATTTATTATCATTTATCAGATACCATTGTACTAGCATCATACATTTTGATGAACGAACCAAGATTCAATAAATTAAGTTCTTTGTCTCAGAGAGACAGAGTACATGAAGACAAAAACATAAAGCTAGGGAATAAAGACATCGTATGTTTACAATGAAAGAAAAGCACTTGGCCATCAATGAAAAAAGAAAATATTGGTCTGCTGTATTGTGACCCACTTGCCAAAAGCCCTGAAAACTCTTTTTTCACCATTCACAGGAAAAAAATCCTTTTTTTAATATTTTGATTCCAGTCTTGTGTCATTGCTTATGTTATGATCGCTCTAGGCACATTACAGCAAACAAAAATATTTTCGATGATGGTCTGATGTGATACTTTAAATAAATAATTCATATTCAGGATAGTAATATGGATGTGTGAAAATTAATCTAAACCCTCAAAATCATTCATCTACTGTAAATCAAGAAATTTTCGCAGAACTTTATTTTGGCTAATCGGTAGCCATGCAATATTTTCGCGTGTTTGCTTGTTAAGAATTCTAACTTGATGTTGTATTGTGCATTTCATTTAAGGCTTGTATATTAAGGGAGACTTTTATTTTTGCGAGAAAGTGCTCTCGGGTAATTACGCGAAAATAAAATTCTCGCGAATAAAACCGGATTTACAGTATATTCACATGCATGGAATGGTAAATGATTTTGGTGTATCCTGAAATGTTATCTAATGTAGAAAGCATACTAAATATGGTATGTAATTTCTGTCCACACTATAAGAGTTACATAAACTATCAAAGTTAAAGGCACTTAGACAACCATAAATGATATAAGTAAAACAATACTCTGCATATGTACAAGTCTGTCAATATTTTCAATATTCTCAATAAATATCATTTATACCACAACCAAATCAAATCTCAGTGCAGTGAAACCTCATTGATCTGGATGCCTTTGTTCCTTAACAATTTATCTGAATAAATGATGCATCTTATTCTATATTAATGAAATGTACCCTAATTACCACTATGGGCTATGCCATTTGAGTATTTTGTTCCCAGGAAGCTTTGTCCATGAAGCATGCAGTTTATCGGCACCTGGGTTAATTTATATAACAACTTACTTAACTTTATCTATTTAAGAAAATGTATGACAATTCTGTATACAGGAAAACATTTGCCCACGTTTTATTTTAGCCCCTGTCTGTGGGCAAATTCAAAACTGGGCAAATTCAAAACGGTAAATTTGTGGAATAGATTATGACAGGACTGGGCGAATTAAAAATGGGGCGAAACTGTTAGTAAGTGCATCAGGACGAAAATAACCCTTTATACCGTACCAGTAATATTGTGTAATGGGTAGATGAGACAAATCAATACTTTGTGACCATACATAAACTCTAGGTCTACTTTGTTGCACCAGGGATATAAATATTGTTCATATACAATGTAAATGTACAAAGAGAAAAAGTATATATACTTTTCCAAAGTTAAAAAAGATTAACCATGATTTTTGCATTAGAAAATCATATTAATTTTTCTAGAGTAGGAAAGTTGTTAATGTTTTTCATTATGGAATTTTGCTATAAATATTTAAGTTTCACAATAATCAGCACCATGTTCACTGGGAATAAGTCAATCCACCGGAACTTTTGTGGATTTGCGTCATCTTATTTATCTCTTTGCTTGTCCTTTGGGAAGATAATTTCTTCTCAAAAATGGGCTTTACAGTCCCAAGTGAAATATCATGCTCCGTTTGGCAAAAGACATCTTTAGCTGTTGAAACAGAGTTTCCATCACATATTACAGATGACAAACCACTGAAACTGAAATAAGATATACATGCATGTAGGTTTTTATATTGATATTATAAGTATTATATACAATGTACATGAAACTGATAGAGTGAGAGAGATAGAAAGAAAGATATAAAGACCAGTTGTTAAATAGCTTTGACCAGATAGATAGATAAATAGACAGACAGACAGATAGAGAGATGATAGATCGGTCGGTCAGTGGATGGATGGATGGCTAGATAGATAGATGTAGACAGACAGACATAGATAGATGGCTGTGCAGTCAGACAGACAGAAAAAGATAAATTGACCTAGCTTTGAAGTAACTATACGACCTTGGGCAGGACATCATATCTGGGGACCCTTCCCAGCCACTAATGTGGACTGTTCAATGGCCCTGAGTATCAAGTATAGGTCAATATTCAAAGTCTTCACTAATAATAAGCAATGTCTTGATATCAGTGAAAGATACTCCGATGAGATGTTTAATTTGATTTGTTTTAAGTCCCATGAAAATATTTCAGTTATTATATTGGCGGTCAGTATTTATCAGTGGAGAAGTTGATACAGTAACAAATATAATCAGGAAGAGACCTCTGGCCATCTGCAAGTAAACTGGCAAACTTTCTCACATAATCAACTTGGGTTCCAGAAAGACTCAAACCTACGCTGGTGGGAGACTAAATGCTTTGAAGCACAATGCCCTAACTATTTGTCCATGGAGGACCCTTCTAGTAGGATGATTAACAGTAAAAGCAAACAAATATACAGTGGAGTTGGTCTTTAGTGAAGTCAAAGGGGATTGACTTTTGACTTTATTATAGGCATCCTTCATTTTAAGCATCAGAAATTACTACATAAATAGATAAATAGTCATTCTTTTGGGGGATTTTATTCCTCTTTGTTTTAGCACTGAATTTGCTTTAAGCTGATTCTTTATAGACCAACTCTACTGCACTAAACTAAAGCCTCTGATTTTTTTCAGTCATTTTGCTCTCTGATATTTTGACTAACAATTTGGTACAATCACAAGATTTGCAGGAATACTTACCTTTTTATCTCGGGCATCAAGCTGAAAATCTTCTCTGCATACTGAGACAATACATTTTCCTGTAGGGAACAAATTTAAAAAGAGTTTTACAAAATTAGGATGTACATCAATGCCAAGGATGCTAGATACATGAAAGGCCTTGTCAGGATAAGACACACAAACTGTGGAGAGTGTCATGGCTCCACCATACAGTGCTCGCCATCAGATTTTGAGGTCTGGGGTTTTGAGCCTTACCCGGTGACAATTGGCTATTCTTGTCCTTGGAATGAACCACTTAAAACCAAGGCCTCTGTCATATCATATGTCAGCATGTTAAAGAACCCTTACAGCTCGATGGCCATTAGTGCAGGTCAAATTGTGTAGCCATTTATTGGCATTCTGAGACATTTCTATATAAGTGAAAAGTTCTTGAGAAGGAAGTAAAACAAAAATACATGCAACTAACTCAACTAACTAACTTAATATAAGATACAGCATTTGTGGGTATTTCATCGAGTAGCATACAGATAGTAATTGAGAGAAGGCAGACAGCTTACCATTTTGAATCTGACTATCAATTTTTTTAATCGTGATGTTATTTTTATTGTATGAAAAATCATGATACAGCTGCACTGTAGAAGAAAGGTACTGAAACCAGTTGTGTTCTTATCATAACAGATACCTTGCAGGATTAAGTGCCCATTAATGAACAGATACAATTTCTTGGACACAACTGAGCAATAATGAC
Organism: Pinna nobilis; assembly: GCA_016161895.1. Taxonomy (NCBI): domain Eukaryota; kingdom Metazoa; phylum Mollusca; class Bivalvia; order Pterioida; family Pinnidae; genus Pinna; species Pinna nobilis. Next base: position 15,268 of record JACSZP010025169.1, read on the forward strand.
CACAACTTGCATTCATATCTAACAGTCAGTTCTAGATTGTAAAATTCACTACGTGACTGATCTTGATTTTATAAATAAGCATTGTCCAAATCTAGGCATACATCTTGTTCACTAAACCACACACTGCAAGTACAAATGTATGTTTTAAAAAGAATAATGTAATATTGAAGATAAACACATAATTTTTCCCCTTGTTTGCATGTACAATAATACTGACTACCTTTTTCATTTGACAGAGCAACAGGTGAAACAATTTGGGATGTAGTTCTGGATTGTCTGTGAACTGTTTCAGCAACTCTAACGCCAGGTCCCACTGTTCAGCTCCCATGTAACACTTCAGAGCCTTCACCTCACAGTTATCCTGCTTACTGGAATTAAATCAACATATAATAAGAAGCCAATTATAAATAAACAAGAAATCCAATATACAATTACACATTTTTTTTTTAAGATTTACAGGTAAGAAAATTGTGTTACACTCAAAGATATTTACAGAATTTATGAGTATGAAAGATGAGTATGTAAGAAATCCATTACTCATACTCACATGTTTAAATCTCCCTATACAAGTTTACAAGGAAGAAACTCCTTACACAACTGTACAAATTAGATCTGGTATAGACTTTAACTCAGATTGTAAGAAAAGAAAAATACTGGCAAACGTTGAGCCTGATTTACAAAAGTATGTTGCTGAACTTGAATCTATAAGTCTATCTGTTTTACAATTTCAGTACAAAATATACATCTGAATATTCAGTCACCCTAAATGAATTGATTTCTTTTCATCATTAGACTGGTTGGTTTGTTGTATTGTCTCACTCAAGAATCTATCACTTACATGAATACATTGCCAATACTGGTGAATTGCAACAAATTTGGCCTATGCTTGGCACTTATTACCATTGAGCAGAGAGGGTTTTTTTTTTTTAAAGTTCTGACACCTACTGTGACACAGGACCTCTGTTTACTTTACTGTGTCATCCAAAAGATAGGAACAGCAAACAGCAGCACAGATTTGAACCCACAGAATCATAATCAGAAGTGAACAGTCTAACTACTGAGCAACAGTTGCCCATGTCATCATTAGAAATAATTAAATCAGAATTCTTTCAGGGACCAGCAGGAAAGTACTCATTTTAGAAAGGTCAGAAGAAGTTGGTTTATACTACTGGTAAGTAAACAAGAAATAATACTCTACCTTGCAAGAAGTAGTTGTACATATGCTACAATGGCATCATCAGACAGAGGAGCCAACAGAAATTCTTGAATACTAGTGACAGCCCTCTCATAGTAAATGACCTGGATTTAAAATGCAAAAATGACTTATAAGCAGGATCATAAATTGGAGCAAAGATGGCCATGTTTTAATTGCAATAATATATTTCTCGAAATTACAGTATCTCCTGTTTTTAGAGTTTGTCTGAGGGAAGGTGTAAAATAGGTTACATTTGTCAAATAATCAATAATTAAGGTAATTTATAAGCATATTTTTGGACTCATTCATTTAGGTCACATAAGGCAGGTAGGCCTTTCATCTAGTGGTGGCAAAGGCACGTTAGACTGTACACCATAGATTCCCACTAACCATTGTGTATGGGAAAGGTAGTCACATACAATACACACACAAATCACATGTAAAATTGAAGAAGCACCGACGTATATAATAGGCTACAGGTAAGTGTGTAGATTGACTATTGATTAGACTTAATTAATAGAACGACACCCCAAAGTATGTCTGGACTACCAATTTAGTCTTATATTGGTTCCACATGTCCCTTTATGAAATAGCCGCCATCAAATTTCCAGAAGCATTTTAACACAGTGAATGTTGGTTCCTAGGCATTTTGTCTGGATTAACGACATTTCAGAGGTAACGAATTCCAGACTAAGTAGACATCACGGAATATACTAATCAACATCACGGAATATACTAATCAGCAAATCTAGGATTTGTTCCAGGGGGTTGGGGGTGGTGGGATGGTTCCATTTTCAGAGGTGGGGGTGGTGTTGTTGGGGTATTTTCAACTTGTGGAAAGAAAAAAAAAATAATAACCCTGTTAAAATGAGCATCTATGCGTTATTGACTAATTATAGTATAAACTATGCCAATTTCAGGGAGATTTGAATCCCCTCATCCCCTCTAGATTTGCACATATATACTTAATTGTATACAGAATAACTGATGATCGATTATATCATATATGGTGAACTTACTGCATGTCTTTTTCTTATAAATGCTGATACACCAACTCTCTGGTCGTTGATCATTTGACATATCTTCACAAAATGTACCTGTCAGAGAACAAGATATACATGTATTTGACATATACAGATACTCCCTGGTGGTACCTTTATATTAGAATTGCATAATATGTACAATAATGGTATGTATAATGTTAAAGAAACAAAACTTTTGTACTCAGGGTTCAAATAATGTCAGCTACAATACGTATTTCATTTTCATTGTGCAACAGGCAGACACATGTTTTTCATTATATGCAGCCTTTCTGGAGAAGACATTTCTCAAAGGAAGATACCATCCCAGACCTTTTTGACCCTGCCCCTTTTCCATCACTGGCAGATCGAGCCAAAAAGCAACAAACTTGTAGATTAGTACTTCAGCCCTATAAAATCTCATCTAATTCTCTCCAGTGAGAGATGATCTCCTTCTGATGAAGTCCAAAATATGAAAAGTTAATGGGCCGAAGATGGCAGTATGCTATGACTAAAGCTCACATGAGCATTCTGCTCTGTTTTGCTACAAAGAATGGAATATAACAACTTTCATTAGGTTATAAAGATGTCTAAATAATCAAAATGCTACAAAAGCATAAGATTCTTAACTTAAGCTTGTGTATGTTTGTAAATGATCCTAGTTGAGATGATAAATCATTGTGTATGACAAAAACAAAAAGTAAGAAGCATCATAATTCTCAGTTTACTTTCTCTGATATGAATCTGATTTCAAGCCTTCCATTTTTAATTAAGAATAGCAAAAGTTAACTTACAAGCCTACTTGGTTGTATCTTAAACAACAGGCGGCATATATGTTCAAACATGGGGACTGCGACATCCTTACTGACGGGACTAAGAGAGTTGTCCTGACCCAGAATACCTTGCCAGCGCTGAATCTGAGCTGTTCCGATGTCATCTGTTATACCATGCAAGAATGTTAAGAGTAAAATCTGTTGTAGTTACCATCTGTTTATAAAGACTTAACATGATGACATAAATAACCTGAGAAAGCTAAGGACATTTCTCATTATAACAACTTATGCAAAACATAAACAAAGAAAGTGATGGCTATCAGTCCATCAAACCCTTGAGGAAATTACATTATTATAAGATATTTTATTTGTTTTCTAATGTAGACTCTTCAGATATACCTGTTTGGCAAATAATCTTCTGGAAAAGCTACGAATATTTTTGAATAACGACAGCTTGAAAATTTATCAAAACTGCTGACTTTTAGATCATTATACCCCAAGAAATTACATTTTTTTCAAATCTTTCAAGATAACCCACTACTATAAGAGATACATGATTTACATTTTTTTCAAATCTTTCAAGATAACCCACTACTATAAGAGATACATGATTTACATTTTTTTCAAATCTTTCAAGACAACACACTACTATAGGAGATACATGATTTACATTTTTTTCCTTGTGTACTCTCAGAAGATTTACCTGTTTCAAAGTCCATCTTAGACTCCAGGACTTTAAGCACCTGCTCTGGGTAGGTATCAGCCAGTACCAGTAACCATGCCTGTCTGGCTGGCATTGACATGTTGGTCTCTGGACTCAGAACTCTCATGACCTCTTCCTCAACATCACCAGAACACAGAGACAGGACTGACTGAAAATTTCAAATGAAAAAAGAAATCAAATATTACTAAGCTAACTTTGATGGGATTTTCTTAACATTTATATAAAAATCAATGTCCAGGGTCACAAGTCATGGGGTAGCAGAAAAGTTCTGTTACTAACAATATACATGTAACAGTTAATGTTTTTCTACCTTGTAATTGCTGAGATTTTGCTTCAACCAAAAGCTATAGTCATGTGTTGACAGACAGACAGAAAGACATTGCCAATTCATAGACAGAAATTACTTTGCAATTCGGCCAAAATCCAGTAATCTCATAGCCTCAAACCCTGGAATGCATCCATCAAAGGAGAGCACTCTACATTAAAGCAATTACTAGCTGTTTAGTATATACAGTCTAACCTGCCTTAGCGACCCACTGAATTAAATGAAAATCTGTCTTATGTGACCTAAATGAGTGGTTCCCAAAATGATTTTTTTCCTTTATAAATCACCTGAATTAAGAGACCACCTGTCGTATGTGACCCTTTTTGCTCCCTCCCTCGGACAGCCTTGTAAAACAGGTTTGACTGTATGTACATGTGTAGAGTTTTTCAAAGGGGTCTTATTTATGTGAGTCCCTAAGACCCATAAAATACATTTTGTGTGAGTTCCAAGTTAAAATTTAGAGTCCCTTTGAGCAAAATGGACTGAAGACATGTGACAGAACCTACATGATAACTTGATAAACGAGGAATAAATATCAACTTAAAATATTGGTCACTTTATACAATATTCAAACATGAAAGCCATGGAATACAAGACATCATATATGTTACAAAATTTACATGGAAAAAAATGACAAATCAGTTAATATAATTCCAGCTTTAGATTTTCATACACTTTATGAGTTGTTAAAACTAGCAACATATTGATTGTTTTACACAATCATTTCAAAATTATAGTGTGCATCCTCATGAATCTGGCTTTACTTTTATTGTGTGTCCTTAAGTGATGTTACGCATCAGAGACCCAGATATCAGGCATAAGGGAAAACCCTGCATGTGCTTATTTACTGTTACCACACCATATTCTGATGAAAGAATGTTAAGTACTTAGGTACAAGACTTCTAGAGAAGCAAAATTCTACATTATCACACAAAATATTATAGATTCTTTACTGCCTCAGTAAGAATACATACATAAAAACTTAAGCACTTAAAAAAGAAAATTCTCAAGATACCTGTAGCTTGCCCATCAGGATGTTTTGCTGTAGTTCTTCTAAGAGCCAGTATTTGTCCAAATAAGGACCTAAGTAACGAGAAAAAGGACAAAACATGTGACAATTTCTCAGCAAATATGAATAGATTTGGTAATTTCTTTTTTTTCAAAAAATAACTTATTCTAGATAAAAGTTAAAAAAATGGACATACATGTAATATAAGACACATATAAGACAGAAAAATATCTCCAAAATTTTAGCTTAGTCTAGCTTAATCAAAAGACATTTTGGACATTTTATGAAAAATCTGTGTGTTGGGTCAGTTTGGAAAGAGGGTGAACTTTCTTGACACAGTTCTGAAAGGGAGCCATACAGGTTCACAAGTATGATATGAGGAGAAGAAAAAAAAATAGAAGTAGAGAAATTCTTTGCCAACTTACGAACTATTTCAGCTAGCTTTGTACAAGATGGCCGCTCTTTCTCTACATCCCATCTTTGATGAAGCTGTGACATTTCCTGATATAAATCAGTGGATGGGGTTTTGGATTTTACCTATAAAAGTAAAAATGAATGAAACTATGCAGTATGAATATAAATATACATGTATTTTAATCTTTCTTAGTGTTGATTTTTGTTTATCCTACTGTTTTTTTTGTTTTTTTGTTCTGTTTCACGGATCTATCATTCACATGCATATTTTATATTTATGCATATCATTCATATTTCACCCAAAGCTGGTGCAGGGCTTCAAAGTTGGCCTAGATTTGGCCCTTTGGGCACCATCAGTGACACAGGGCCTAATTGTTATAGGTTCCATCTCAACTAACCATAACATTCTCTGCAAAAGTCAGGCATTTGGAGAAGGAACAGTTATTATATATCATAACACCTTATGTTTGTCACAGCTTGGATTTGAACCTGGTTCTTCCATAAACAGGACATAACTTCTGACCATCAGACCACAAAAGCAGTGTTTTTTTTTTTTGGAGGGGGGGCATTAGTTTATTTTAGTAGGACTTTCCCAAAACAAATTGCTAAATACACCAACTGTTTAGTTGGTTGTATTGTTCTTAAAGTTATATATCATGTGTCCGCAACAGTGATACATTGTCTCCAAACTATACAATTCCTGCACATGGGTGTATAACTTGGCGAAGAAGTGTTATTATGACGTCTACTATCCTTTAGCAAACAAGATATTGTTCGACAAAATATTACGTTTTTGAAATACCCGCCATCGATCGCAGCCATGTTCTGAAGCTTCGACACCGTTCGGAATCACGAATCATACCACGTGACCTTTGCCG
>JACSZP010025170.1:0-10147 GCA_016161895.1 Pinna nobilis
TTGGGGAATTAGAACATGTGCAGTCAGGAAGTTTTGGGGAATTAGAACACGTGCAGTCAGGAAGTTTTGGCTTGTTATCAAGAATGTCAAGATTCTGCAGCACATGGTTGTAGTTGAAAATTCTGGTTGCAATAATATAAGTGTAATTCTGCGTGTAGTTTGTCTCCTTTTTTGTTTTGGCCACGGTCTTGTCTGTCATTGACTTTGAATTTTGAATGCCCCTTGGTATCTTCTTCGTCCCTTTCAAATTAATATAAAATATTAATCTAGGTTAATTTAATGAAAGTACTATTTAGAAATGTGTATAATTAGTATATGTTACAGCTACCAGGACATTACTCTGTGATTTTATTTTTTGTATAGATGATCCTATTGTCACACTAGAAGCAAGTTCAGTGGAAGTGATAGAAGGACAAACTGCCGTGCTAAGATGTTCTGCGACAGGGAACCCGGCACCAACTGTGACGTGGTATAGAGACTCCACACCAGTGACAGCAAATACTATCTCATCATCAAATTACAGCATAGTAAATGTTAACAGGACAGCATCCGGGACTTACACGTGTGAGGGTAGATCTTCATCCACGGGAAGTAATGTACTACAACCTGATCAAAAGACTGCGCATCTCAGGGTATTCTGTAAGTTATACTTTGTCAATTGCTGCATGTTAGGGCATTTTTACAGTAGGAAGATTTTTACTCATGAAGAGGAGTTAATGGCTTCTTTTAAAGATCTTCAACTGTAGATAGGTGTCGCTTACCATATGTAAGTCTGTATAATTGTCCAGCTGAATGTTTGTCTATTTCTAATGAAATCCTTACTGATGAACTTAACTTTTGAATGTCTATATAATCATTGTTTCAAAAACACATATGTCATCAATGTTACCAATAAAAAATGAAGCTATAACATATAGCACGTTTATTTGTATTACGTTATAATATGGAGGACCTTTTATCCCCCCGAATACTTTATTATACACATTTAGTGTTTAAGTCTGTCTAAACGCCTACCGATTTCTTGCTTGGATAATTGGATTTATTTTAAAAGTCCCGCTCGTGATTCACCCATTCATATACACACGTCACCTATTATGTGGACAACTTGGGTTGCATTTCCTTTAGTCGGTTCAACTGATACGAAAACACGCGCTTTCTGGACTTTTTCTGAATTATGAGACTTCTGCTGAACAAATTCAAAGAAAAGACAAGTTTATATTAGTCGGATTTTACGTTTTGCTACTTTGCTACTCTATTATAGATTATTTATCTTACAAAACCTTATCATGAAAGAAATAAAACTGAACTTTCCCGACAGATTGCTTGTGTAGCGATGTAAATATCACACGATATGAAGTTATCATTAAAAGAATTTATTTTGAGATGTATCCCTGTTCATATTTACGGCAGTCATGTTGGTTGTAGCGAATCAAGCTCCTACGTTGAACCACTTGCACCGGAAACAAACCGAGCGATCCATGTGATTCGACTGGTCCCTTGGTCCATGCTCGGAACTTAAGCCATTAAGGGTTTTGAACGTGCCGACAATTTCTGTGACACTGGACCTATGTATTGATTGTTTCATTTGATGGACAGGGACAGCCAGCCGTAGCATTTCGAGGATTCTAACCCTAGCCTTCACGGTCATGATATCCATTGCACAACGGTGCCCCGTCGTCTTGTCGTTCACATTTAATCAGATTATTCCACAAACAATGACGAGAAATTATCTTATTATCCATTTAATGACATTTTGGCTTTAAAAATTTAAGTGACAGTTGATAAGCCTCTAACTTCACACATACATTGATATACATGTATTTCCTTGAGTAGGGTCATTATTATTCTAATATTGTAGTTGTAGTCGATATATTCGCAAAATTACTCTTAGGTGATCTAATTAAGTGTCTTTTTCTCAATTTTGAGCGCAATGTGTGTTTCTTATAAGTTTGAATTCGATATTTGACATAACATAAATTTACACCGTCAGTGAGGGTAAACGTAAATGACAGTTAGGAAGAAGGAATTATTCCGGCGTGCAAAGTCACACATAAAATTGTAAGTACTGTCAGTTTACTTTTAAAGGCGCTTGAAGGCATATGTCACGAAATCTCAGAAATAGGGACACGAATCTTTAGTTCATGTGCAGAGGTAAAGATTCTGAATGAAGACAATGGCTAAAAATATCGCATCAAGTAACAGAAATATGGTTGTATTGGGTATGTCCTATACACCTTTAATTGGAGTACAACTGACATCATTCCATTCTCAGCGCAAAATACTACTTAATCAAATCATACACAAAATACTCGGGTGAACTTAAACCTTTCTTAATTTTAGTGGAAATCGATTATGTAGCCAAACAGTGTTATTTAAAAGGGAGATGCGACAAAATATGCCTTTGATCTGATAAAAATCTGATGAAAAGTGGTGCCAGAATTATTTATGCATTATTTGTCTATTATAGCAACATCTAAATATTCACCAACACTAGCCCTGTATATAAATTTTGAATTTAGTACCATTATGGATCACCTATGAGCATATTTTTGCCATATTTTTCACGTGTTAAAGATAGCTTTGATCAATAACCTCATTGCCTTGATTTTTGCCATGCGGCATACAGGTTGCTGCTCTCTTTAATTTGCTGTAATGCAGTGTCTACATTCTATGCTTGTCTTTGAATTCCTCTACCTAATTTGAATATTGCGGATCTCTTCCCTATACTCTATTTGACAATAAAATGATTTGTAAAATTTTCTTATAGATCCACCTACAGTATCGCTTTATCTACAAAACACGACGGAGAACACTGAAAATTACAAGATCAGATGTACAGCCGCAGGAGATCCTAATAATGCTACGTTTTTGCCCCTTCAGCAGAGAGTGGGGTCAACTTTGATCAGGAATATAACCAGCTTTACAGAGTCGTCTCCCGGTATTATTACACTGACTATACCCAGAGTGTCCTATCAGGATATGGGGACATACACATGTCTGGCTAGTAATGGAATACCTGACAGAAGTAATCAGAAGATCCAATCAGACATGTCCTATTTCAGTGTCATAAGTAAGTGTATACAAAGATTTGCATTTCTCATTGAAAGTACTTGAGTATTTTCGGATTCATTTTCAAAATAAAGTTTTTCTTTTTATACTCTTGAATATTTCGTAGGCATAATCATAATTGATTTGCCTTGCTCATCTCTTTATCTCTCTGTCGCGATATACAACAATATTTCTCATGTTTCGTTCCCCTACTAAAAGCCAAATTCATGTAAAGAAATACACGCAGCAAGAGTGATGTTCCTTTGGGATGACCTTTTCAACAGAGTAACAGAACGCAAATTCAAACAGTGAACACAAACTGTTGACATTTAATATATAAACTGTTATATTTGTCTAGCACTAAGCAAGTTCATTTATCGTATCTGATGTGCTAATTTGCACTTTATATACAACACATGTACATGTCTAAAAGTTGCATAACCGTTAACAGGCTAATTAAGACAAAAATCATCGCCACTTTCCACAGGGACGGGAAAATCTCGCCCAAGTGTCAAACTTGCAGTACATGACGGGGCTTGCCCAGTCGGTGATGCTGCAAATATTTGCCACGAGGGTAAGTTTTTTTTCTGTTCCTGTACAAAGCGGTGGTTGACAATTTTGCTTTCATCCAAAACTATCAATGCATTTTCAAAACCAAAAATTACTCTATATCCAACACCGTGTATTAAAGTGGACGAATTAAGCCAAACGTAAGTCAAGTAAATGACCTATTACGATAGAGGTCTCGAAAAAGCACGCGTGGTTGCGTGACATTGGTTACTCAAAGCGGCATAACATGTTTACTATTCTGTTCGGACGAAAGTAAATTGTTCCTTCTTGTGAAAAACTGAATTTGTAGGCTGGATCTTAAAAATATTCAATGCTGGCATGAATATTCAATAATCGCCTCTCTCTTTTAGCCTCTGCAAAATTTGAAAAGTCGGAATACACAATGAGGTCTGATGTTGGCAAAACAGCAGCCATAAGTATTCCATTTTATAGGAATCCACCAGCGACTGTGAGTGATATTATGTGGATCAACAATACTGGGACTTCAAACGAAACACTGGTGTCGTCTTCCAATGTCTTCTTGTCCCTGACATATACTGATGTACAACAAACACTCCACGGTGTAGATGTCACACTAAAAGGACAATCTGCAAACATGATCATACCTATCATAGGATTATTATGAAGGAAACTACACCCTTAAGATCAGAAGTAGTCATGCAGATAGCGCGGAGGTGCACATTGTTCTCAAACTTTCAGGTATGCTACTAATTTTGTTAATGCGAGACTGACTTCAATTGACATAACCAATGGCAAATATTTCAATAGTTATCACGATGTTGAAAAATTGGAAAACTAGTTAACTACATAATGTCAGCATGAAAAAATGACACAGACGTGTTAATAAGACCTCTAGGACGATTGCTTCTTACAGACAAGGGGCACTAACTACTTCAGGGTACCTCATATTTTCCTCCTCTTCGGGATTCGTCATTAGTTTAAAGATTGATTATTTGTTATACCCAATACCATCATATGTAACTGAGTTCAAATAACCCTTGGCTTTTCATTTCAACACGAGAGAGAGAGAGAGAGAGAGAGAGAGAGAGAGAGAGAGAGAGAGAGATTTTAGTATTTATAATAGGTATTCCAGTAACTTACTTTCTCCGTTCTTAAGGTCCACCAGACCCCCCGTCAGACTTCCAGTTAATGACAAGGAGAGTGAACAGTGTTGTCCTAACATGGAGCAAAGGATCTGATGGTGGACATCAGCAGGCCTTTGTGGTACTATACAGAGACAAAACAGCCAAGGTGTACAATGCTAAACAAATTGTCGATACAACAGTGAACGTCAATATCACAGATGAGATAAAACATCTCAAATCTAATACTGATTATGAATTCATATTGTATTCATTTAATGAAAAGGGAAACAGTACAGGTTACATGACATTGGAAGAGAGGACATTAAAAGGTAAATTATGAGCAACACAGCTCACTGAAATGCTTATTTACCTATCTATATGCATGTTTATATTAAAGTGAAGCTACTTTGCTTTACTATGCTGAACAATTGAATACACCTTTGAAAGAGAGGGTATATGGGATCTGTTGCCACGAGAAATTGCCTAGTGACTTAGTCAGACCTCCTTTATATTCGTTTCTATTGTAGCGATAACTTATCCGGCGTCTGCCCCGTATATCAACTGCCAGTTAAACGAGTAAAGAGAAAAAAAGAAACAATAGTTATATTTTTTTTAACTATGCTTTGATTATCGTCGGTAATTATCTTGTAAATAGAAATTTAAACTCACTCTATGATCAATATTTTTATCTTGATATCAGAACTTCACCCTTTTTTTCCTAAATGATATTAAATGAATAATTTTCCCTGTCGTAACCGAGGGTAAAGGATATCTGAATATCGTTGCTGTTGTAAATTTAAATGCCTACTTCTTGGTGAAATTTTACCAAAATATCAAGTTAGGAGTATGTTGCCACTTCCGCAATTGAATGAAAGTCTAGCTGGAGAAAAGGAGATACAAACATTTTATGAAAATTTCTGTTCATTCTGTCATGTTTTCCCTGTTCCGTATTTTTCTTCTCTTTGATGAATTTAAAAGCACTATTCAGTCCTCCAAGTCACACTCCTTGACATGAAGCTCTTTGTGAAAAGTCTTATTAAACAGCTTCTTACCTAATATCTGGTACCTCGGGTTAATGATTCAATTGATTTAAAGGTCCAATTAAACACATGTCTTATTCTTTTACTCCATTAACAAATCATTACTATAAACTTTCAATGATTACAAATGTACTTGCAATCAATTTGATGCATGTTTTTACCTCACGACAGAGAAAAAATGATAATGAAAAGCGCCTCGGAGAAGGGAGAGGGGCATTCTACTGTGAAGGTCGTAGCGAATAATTGTTCTTATAAAGATAATTTTTAAAGCAACCTCTGTAGACACAAATATTCTTCTTTAATATAAGAAGTTGAAACTTTCATAAGGAGACATTTTTCAGCACCTTTTACGTCAACACCAGACTCGTTGAATTCAGGACTTGTGGGAGGGGCTGTATGAGGAGGGGTAGCAGTTCTGGTAGTGCTGATCGTTATTTTAGTTGTCTTGAGACGGAGACAGAACAATGACAAACAAACGGTATAACTACATGTACATATGAATTAAAGTTGATGAAATATGTCAAAACTCTTCCGCAATACTCACCAGACAAGCAGTCAAATTATCATATTTAATATGTTGCACCTTGTGAATATGTTTGAAGTTGAGTATTTCCTACGGTAAGACGGTTATCATTTATTCTCGACTACATAATGAATTATCTTAATAAGGTATTACTTTCTTCTCTTTTTTTCATAGCATCTCTATCAGAACCATGATCGCTCGTTTTACACGGTCTCCATTTCGACAGGCCAACAACAAATGATGAGGAAGAGAGGACAGCATATACAATGCTGCAATTTGGTGAACAACATACATATTCTAACATGGATAATGTGCATGGAACAGAGGGAGGGCGATAGAAGTGGCAGGTGCATACCGGATATGGTGATGAAATAGAACAGCGAACATATCATAAAAACCTAGATTTTTAGGGAGGAAAATAGAACCGATATATTTGCACAAATTTAATCACTAATAAAGGATAGTGCTACGCATGGTACTGCGTTAGGATTGGGAATGATAACAACATCACACAAGCCGCATCACTATTGACTTTGATAATCACATATAAATATAACCATAACATAGGCAGAGTTTTCGTAGATCAAATTTGAGCTGCTAGAAGTGATAACACAAGCTGCATCTCTTCTGGCTTTTTTAAACGCATATTAATGATTATCAATCCGTGTTTGATGGTAATTTATTTTTAAGAGTCTTGCATTTTACTTTATCAAGGAGTCATTACATACACAGACGTTCGGTATATCAAATGGGAGCCGCTTGTCTGTGAATACCATCAAAGCTCACATAACGACACAAGGAATATTTTTGTAGACAAAATTGTGAAGAAGTATTCGATGATCCATAATTTTTCTACTGAATTAAGATTTGATGAAGACAATTTATCACCGCTACCAGAAAAACTAATTGAAGTTAAGTTATATTTGATCAATCTCTACTTTGCTCCCAAGTTATTGCAAAAAATTCACTTAATTTAGACTATGCCTTATTTTACGTCAAATTAAAACTTGAGCTGAAATTGGTATAGGCCTTTTTTTCGGGCCTGTTACGTTGTGAGAAAATATTTCAAACTGTTTATTTTGACAAGTCGTTAAGTTGTATCAAATTTTCATAAATCTTGGTGATCTCTTCAGGTATTTCCTGCAAATAAGTAAACAGTGTTTAAATACATTCACTGTAGTTTTTTAATTGCACTTAGCATTCTTTATTATTATTCACACACAAAAATTCTTGTAGCCTGAGCTTGTCGCTCTTGTCCTTTCAGGAACAAATCCTATATTCCTTTATACTTAAACAGTAAGGAGGTGATCCGTTTTGAACTGTGTACATCAATGTCCAGGGCCATAAACCTCTTTTTATTTAATATTGTCAGTGAAAATAAAAAAAAAAAGATGGACTCACGTAGATGCAAAGTCTGCATTTTTACAGTTTGAGTATCCCTATGATATTTTTGTTGGCTATTTTTTTAACCTATAGAATTTTAAATTATCAAGCGACATTAGGATTCATTATAGAGATATAGCGGATCCGATTATATTGAATCCAGATAAATGGAAATCATGATTCATTTGAAATTGTTTAAATGTCCCGACTTGACAATTTCAACCAGTTTAGTTTAAGAGATATGTTTGTCTTAATCCCATTTGGTTTCAACATAATCAGGTTTCACTGCTTACTATTTGCAAGAAGGTGAAGAAGTTGCCTAAATATTCCTATGTAAAGAAAAAAGGTGGAAGATAGTAAAGGGTCATTTAAAAATCTTAGTACATAGCTTAACATGGCTTGTTTAAGATTCAATGCTATTTCTTGTTTCTCAAAAGGTGTATATGTGATTATTCTACCGTTTGTCCCGGAAATACAGTTTAAATCAAAGTTTTGTCATCTACGACTTTTTTATCGTTAATCGGAAGATTTTCCTTTTGATATTAATTTTGATATTAAACGATATATGATATAAGAATTAATAACTTTAGTGACATCAGAATTGATCAGTCCAAAGAACCAAGTAGCAATGGTCAATACAACGTTTCTTTGAACTGATCAGTCCTTATCTCATCCTCAACCAAAGTCAATAATTGTATAATGTTGACCTCACTTAGAATGTTTTATTGTATAATATTCGGTGTTCTGTCAAACACATTGGTATTGACCGTGAGAGTGAATGTCGTTGTATGCTTGATCTCTGAGATTTTGCTATTTCTCCATATATCACTGTTGAAACAAACAACTTTACGTTTAAATAAGAAAAAAAAATCCTTCAAAATTTGCTCCACTCAACCAATCAGATATCAGGGTAAGCCACAGATGGGATGTTTATTAAGACTTCAGACTAAGAGTATCATCGATCAAGTTCTGAAGTCATATGGAACCAGGCCGTGTTATGAGACAGTTTCTTATTGTGGAATTATAGAAACAAAGCATAATTACTTGTATCTGAAACTGTAGAATGTTAAACTACACACATCTAAATCCCCTAAAAGAAGAAACAAAAATAGATCAATATGTATCAGTAAACAAAACGTGGTTAATACATGCAGCTGGTGGTTGTTTAAACAAAATAAATTCAACTAAAGTTATAACAGAATGACCGTAAATAAAACACATAAGATAAAAGTGATTTGCAATGCCATGGAGCTGCCAAGGTATATTTTAGATATATTAAATTTAAGCTATATTAATGCTGTATAATATATACAACATTAGTGATAAATATTTGTAACTGTAAAGTATTACCATCAAACGTAATCTGAAACTTGGAGAATTGATAACATAACTGATCTGCACCTGAAACGTGTTTTTTTTTTATTAAAAATGACCGAAGTAGTCATACACAACGCCGTATTTAATTATATGTTTAACTAAATCATTTCTGCAATAACGTCAGGTAACACATGCATTTAAAAGCTTTGGTGAAAGCTTAGGTTTAATTTATTTAAATTTTAGTTCATTAAATGTTTATCCTTTGAGCTTTGATTCATTGTCACTTAGCAATGAGAGACTATACAAAGCACGGTACCAGACCCAAGGTAACAATTTTACGCGTAAGAATGCCTTGTGTGCACTGCCAAAAGAGTTGATTTTCCATGACCAATAACATTGCAACATACATAGCCACGACCCAGAGTACAGAAAATATCGGGTCGAACTGTAAGGTATGTGATTTACTTAATCGATTATGATTCGTTCCCTTGTAAACCGTATTGTATCGTGTTTTGTCCTCGTTATCGTTAACTCTGTAGAAATCATTAAAGGAGATTGGTCCCTTCTGGAAGAACCATGATATTAATTAGGCGCTTGTAATACCCTGCCTGTTGATGACAAGTGGAGGGGCCTCCGTGGCCGAGTGGTTAGCGTGTTCGACTGAAAATTGGACGATCCGTGGTCTAGCCGAGTCAACGTCACTCCGGAGTTGGCTGTCCCTGTCCTTCGGATGAGACAGTGAAAACCGAGGTCCCGTGTCACAGTAGATGTTGGCACATTAAAGAACCTCTCTGTTTTTAGCCAGCATTGTCGAGCAAAGGCGAAATTCGTAGCCCTTCACCGGCACACCGTGACGTATGTATGTATGTATGTATGTATGAACAGTCTAACCTGTTTTAAGAGACCGTCCAAGGGAAGGAGCAAAAAGGGTCACATATAAGAGGTGGTATCTTTATTCAGGTGATTTATATAGGAAAATGTCATTTTGGGAACCATGAATTTAGATCACATAAGACAGGTTTTTCTTTAATTCAGTGGGTCGCTAAGGCAGGTTAGACTGTGTGTATGTATGTATGTCTGTATGTATGTATGTATGTATGTATGTATGTAGGAATGTATGTTTGTATGTATGTATGTATGTATGTATGTATGTATGTATGTATGTTGTTGTTGTTGCGTTG
>JACSZP010025175.1:0-16777 GCA_016161895.1 Pinna nobilis
CGGCAAAGGTCACGTGGTATGATTCGTGATTCCGAACGGTGTCGAAGCTTCAGAACATGGCTGCGATCGATGGCGGGTATTTCAAAAACGTAATATTTTGTCGAACAATATCTTGTTTGCTAAAGGATAGTAGACGTCATAATAACACTTCTTCGCCAAGTTATACACCCATGTGCAGGAATTGTATAGTTTGGAGACAATGTATCACTGTTGCGGACACATGATATATAACTTTAACTGCCTAGATTCAGTTCTCATAATACTTTGAAATTATGATTGACCTATTAAAAAGATTTTTTCCCAAAGAAATACAATTATTTTTTTGCAAAACAAAAAGTATTGTGCAAGGTAATTTACTAATTATGTGATTAATCTATTTTATCTTAATAACTGCAGACTTGGCATATATTTGACGATAGCTCCCCTATGTACAGTAGCAGATGGCAGATCTACAAGTAAAATAGAATGCATCCAGGTCATTTAAATGCTAAAGTGATATTCTGTGCACCTTTGCATCGGCTAGACTTCCAGTTTGATACACAACATCTGTTTGATTCCCTAGTGCATTGCAGAATATGCCATGTTTGGTATTTGACAGTGAGGTCTAATTCATGGTGAAGAACTTGCATTTATATTTGACAAATTCATTTTGTAATGTTGAAAATGCAGTATAATTCAACATATACATGTAGGTGCAGAACCCTCATTTATTTTTGACAAATTTATTTTCCAACGTGGGAATTGCAGTATAGTTCTGTATATGATTTATGATTTGTGCCATGCACACTTTAATACACAAGCTAGTTATAATTCTGTTTTGGAGTGGTAATTATTAACCTTCAGACAGAGATTGATGCTCCAAATTCTGACCACAACATGAACTCTTTTCTGTCCATTGCTGGACATGCAAATTGCATGTCCCACTAGCAAAACCCTTTGAATATGCTATCTAGGCAAGTACTTGGCAGTTTACTTGTCTCTGGGTAGCTGACTTTACATGCAAAACTTTTCACCAACTTTATGTTTGTTTATTTTACATAGTAGTTTCCTTCCTATTAATTTTACCTGTGTATAGAACTATACAAAATATATCCAATTTCATCCTATCTTTCCTTTCAGTGCAATGGAAAATTAAATCACACTTTTGGAAAATTGTTTTTGTTTTATCAGCTTTTCCCTGAACAAGGGTAGCGTCCTTGTAGTTTGGACGAGGAAGTAAAAACCAAGATTTTGGGTTAGGCTTTGCCTGTCTAAAGACTAATCACTGCACACAACACTTGAAACAGAAAAAGTAAAACATAATGTTACTGAGGGATTGACTTTAAATTGAAAATGCATGCATACAATGCAGAGTACATTCATGTATTTTCTTACCAAGCTATTTTTGTTTGTATGATATACATATACAGATGGTTGGAGATTTGCAATGTTGAGGAAGACTGTCCAAAACTCTACTCTTTATGATATAAGGATATTGTCTGACCGACCATTCAATTTATCTATAATTGTAGAAATATCATTTATTAATTTTCGACACTTGTTTTTCAACCAGTGCACCGTGTATCTTTGAGGGTCTTTGAGGGTGTAGTATGTGTGTGGTATGGAGTCGCATAATCACTGAAGGATAAAAATGTAACATGCGACACCACATTTAGCAGGTACTTTGTTGTAGAGACTGAATCATGAGCCGGGGATGTAATGTTAAAAGTCGGGTCAACTATCAGCTGGATAGTCAAATTCGGTTTTCATCTATTTGGAGACTTTTGTCTACCTGTTATGTGACATTGTAAACTCCAACACAATAGCCCCAGCCTCAGAACGGGCTTAACTTTATATAAATCATATGATTTATTCTGTATAGCATTTGTATGGTATTTTGAAGATTGACGAAGAAAACAAGTTGTGTCTATAATCAATTCCTTTAGTACCATACCATTAGAGCCAGAATTTGAATTGTGATTTGCAATAAAACTCAATGAGTATGTTATATGGGGTCATAAGTTTTATGAGTGTTGGATGTTAGCTTGAGATTAACGGTCTTGTCCTTTTAAGTGTGTCATTTCTTAATTAAGCAGAAAAAGGGATTCAAGGCTATCACATTAACAGTTTCTGTACAACTTGTCATTTTCCTGACTAGAGCAGCTACTGCTAATGATTGTTTATGATTGTAGGGTCACCTCCCAGTGTGTTTCCTCATGGAGACAAAATTTCCTTCACCATGATTGTAAAAACAGAAATAGTTAGACTTGACATGCTTTTGTAACCTCTTGTTTTGTAAAGAATGGTAACTTTTTCCCTTTGCTTAGACATGCAGCTTTTCATTTATTCTGTTTCTGATTTATTTTTTGCCAAGAGGGAACGTTTTGAGAGTGCAATAAAATCAAATCCAAATCTTTAGCACAGCATAGAAAAAAAGTTCATTTTAAGTGTGTATAATTTTTTTTTTTATTCTACATGTATTATAATTTTCATTTTCATTTAAGATTTCATCTACAGTATAATAGATTCTTTTGTTTTGCTTTTGGTGTCTTGGTTTTGTCACGACCCACATCTAGTGATGGTTAAATGATGTTCATGATGGTTCCGCCAGTCTAACTTAGCTTATCACTGTTTACAAAAGAGTTGATTTTATCTGTAACATTTTATAGAAATATAAAACAAAAGTGTTTCTATGCCAGATATGTAATTTGTAACTGAAGATTCACAGAGGCACATCATTTCAGTCTTATCTACTACAGCAGGTTGTAGTCAGACGCAAGATGCAAAACAAAATTACTGGGATGATGATTTCAGCATGTGCTTCGCATAATTAGTCGTCATTTATTGTCAAACTCCCCTGATAGCAACCAGACTTTGAAAACAAGAACTCACGTTTTATTCATCTTATTGTTGCTATAGGCATAACAATCTAAATGGTATGTGATGACGTTTGTTGGTCCTTATAGTTAACCCATTGGGGGTAGTAAGATATTTGATTTGTGGTTGAATTTCAGCAACTCTGCAGGAGTTAACCAATGATTTCCCCTCCCCCTGTAGCAAAAGAACAGGGACATTATATGTTGTCTGTGCATCTGTCTCTCTCTCTGTCCGTCTGTCTGTCTGTCCACCTGACTGTCTGTCCATCTGTCTATCAGTCAGTCCCTAAGCAGTCTATAACCTGTGGATTATCTTGAAACTAAGTCTAAGGCTTTGATAATTTGCTTGTAGAACTTTTGAAATAAGAACATTCATTTGATACCATGACTTGACCTGATGACTTTAACTTTGACATTGGAGTTTAACCTTGTTTCATAAAGGAAAGAAATTAAACTTTGCTGCCATATGAGCAAGTATTTTATAGATAATTCCATGAATAAGCCTATCCTATGAATAAAACCTGTCAGGAGAGGGTGCTTGTATTGAGTGACCATATTGCCGTAACTTAAAGTTTAGAGGGGTCTACTAAGACATGTTCCACTGTACCAACATCACTTAATATTATCACTCTATCTTACGGGAAGAAGACAGGATCAGACAATTATGTTCACCTATTTGTTGACACTCTGTGCTTGCATGATATCGATAATACCTGTTGTAAAAATACAAAACAGTTATTTTATCTTTCAGGCTATGACATTTGCTTCAGGATGACGGTTGAAGGTCACCGTGTGGTTGTATTGACGTCATAACTAGCAATATCATTACAGACTGCCCTCCTGACATACATACAGGCAAGTGTTGATAAAATATGTTTACCTCACTCCAAGCTCAGAAATAGGATATGAGGATAACCTGCACAAGCATCACCTTTTGCATACAAACTGATGATTATGGTGTATTGTATCTTGTAATTGTTTAAACATTCAACTTTTCAATCAAAGGAGGAGAATTTGTGGCATGTAGAAGAATTATGAAGACAAGTTTACCAAAGTTCTTAGAATTCTAGATCGTGCAATAAAATAAGAAATAAAAAATATGAATTCCAAGTTTAAATGTCTAGCCTCTTCAGTAAAGAATAACAAACTTTGTGTCATCTATAGAGTAAATATTCTCTCATGTTCAACATAAACATCAGGGATTTTATATTCCTGGAATTAGTTTTATCGCACAGAAATGAATTTATCGCTTCTTAGAAATTGAATTGGATTCTTCGGTTAAATGAACGGCATACATCAAGTAAGAGTTAATGTCACCAGAAAGTTGATAAAATTGTGCGGATATTTCTCATGCTGTCTCACCAGTATAAAAGTATGACAAAAAGTCAAGTAGTAGTACTGCATAAAGTAATACGAATCTTTGGAATATTTGTAAATATAAAATGTAAATTCCAGAAATTCTTGTGCACCTAATCATTTTGTACTGATGCAAACCATTGCATGACAGCGAACAATTGGAATGACGGAATCGAACACAAATTGGCTAATGGATACCTTTTAATTTTTTTATACTAAACAATCAGAACTCCACAGTTCAGTGGCTGGGTGAAAAGTCTTAAGGGTACAGTGATTTCCCCGTTAGATTTTCAATATGCGTATCAATTGGTATTTTTCTGGTTCATAGTTTTATTGTTGTCTCCTTAATCTGTTTTCAATTTTTTGACATTACGACTAACTTTGTATGGCAGATTACTGGAGGTCACTGATTCTGCTCACAAGTCATTCTTTCACTTAAATGCTCACTCAAAGATGTGGCTAGATCAATTAGTCAGTGTGGTTAAGGAGAGTTATCACAGTTGTGGAGAACAGGAGAAAATTTTGTTTTGTAGCCTGAAAAAAATTTCTTTCACAAAGCTAGATGTTGGAAACAGTCTGTCTTCTCTCAATTTCTCCCTTTCTCATTTTCTCTTTCTTTCTCTCTCTTCTCCTCTCATCTCTCTGTCACTTCATTTCTCTCCTTTTCTCTTCTCTCTTCCTCACCTTCATTTATTCCTCTCTTTGTCTTTGCTTCTTCATCGTTTTCTCCTCTATGTATCTATGCTCCCTCTCACTCCCACTTTCACTCTCACTTTCACTCTGTCATCTCCCCCTTTTCTCTCTTTGTCTCTCCCCTGCCTGTCACCCTATCTCTCTCCTGTTCTTTTCTCTTTTTATTGGTCTTTCCTCTCCCTCTTTACCCCTACTCTTTGTCTCTCCTTCTGTCTTTGTTTCCTTATCCTTGTCTCCTCCCCTCAGTGTCTCTTTGTCCCCTCTCACTCATTTTTTCCCCGTCATCTTCCCTTTTCCGTTTCTCTCCCCTCTCCCTTTCTCTTCTATATCTCTCAATCTTTCCTCTTCCTCTCCATCCCCACTCTTTGTCTCTCCCTCTGTTTTGTTTCCCCATCACTGTCTCCTCCCCTCAGTGTCTCTATATCCCCCCTCTCACCCTCATTTTTCTCTGCTGTCTTCCCTTCTCTCTCTTCCTCCACTTTCTATGTTTAGCTTTTTTATGCCGGTAGTTGTATACTTCATATTGGATTTGTGTAAATCTAAATGTCCTACAATTTATAACTTTTTATCTTCTGTTTGTAAAAGATAAGCATTAAATGTTTAAATACTCACACGATTCAAGTCATTTTGTAGTTTTTGTTGTAAACACGGGCTATGCACTTTTACACAGCCAGAAAAATGTTTAATGTGTGGTCTGGGTAACTTTATTGTTGCCAAGAAAGGCTATTGGATACAGAAACCAAGTCTGCTCAAATATGATCCTTTTAATGTATTCTGATCATTATTTGTGTACATCAATGTTCTGCTCTTGTGTTACATGTTGGTGTTATTCCATGATTTATCTTTCTGCCTTCATAACGTGCCATGAATGACTAGGAATTTGACATTTCATCTGGAGTGCATCCCTACCATACATAAACATTATCATACACCTTTGTTCAGGGACAATTGATCATTTCATCAACTTATACTTCGACTCTTCTTTTTTAGATCAGTTTGTTTTAGATACATGCATAATCAAAATATAAGAGTATATAGATGTCAGTATTGGCCCTCTTGTCTGCAGAGCTTTTTCCTTGGTCTGAGGGGCTGTTGTGGGTCAGAGTTCGACGGTCAGGGATTACAGAGTTTGACTTGTGGTTATGAGGTTGTGGGTTCAAATCCATGTCATACTTCGGTTGGCTTTCCCTATCCTTGGGATGCAACAGTAAAAACTGAGGTCCCATGTCACAGTAGATATTGGCACATGAAAGACTCTCACTGCACACTGGCCATAAATGCAGAGGTCCCATGTCACGGTAGATATTGGCACATGAAAGACCATCACAGCACACTGGCCATAAATGCAGAGTATGGCCAAAATTGTCGCACTTCACCTGCATGGGCGATGTCTGCAAATAGATTAAAGATTTTTGAGTGGGACATTAAACAACCATACAACCAGCTACCTTGGAAGTACATGTTTAATAATAATCTTATTTCTGTGTATCTTTCTTATATTAAAATGCAGATATTTACAATTAGATGGAAATAATAAAACAAACCTATTTCATATGCTTAGAGCACCAGTAATTATTGTTTACCTCCACAATCTGTCGGCCCAGTAAATGTTTACTAAAATTTCCTATGCTATTTGAAGTGTTGAAAAGATATGATATGATCAAAAGCTTAATTTACCATGAAAATATGAGAAAAGCCGATAAATTAGATCAAACACTGTGAAATGAACTTAGAGCGTTTTTGGAATTTGACATTCATGTTGTGTGCCGCAGACGTGAGATTTTTGTTTTGACTTGAACTAAGTGTGTCATCGTTGGTATTATGGGGGAAATAAATACATATGGTGTAGAGAGTTAACTCATGAACATTTTATTGGTCACACCCATGTTATTCCTGACTGATGAAGTTGATATGCTTGTCATGAAATGTGGTTTTTTAAATAACCAAAATTAAAGAAAAAATGTGAAAGAGAAGCAGAAGTTTGATTGACTGAATGATTTCATGCAACGGCAAGAAAATATATACAGGAGACTTGTCACATCTTGTTTACCTGGATTGAGTGTCAGAATCAACTGATTTTCCGTCGAATCTCATTTTTGTTTCCCATTTTTCAAAAGTGCAGGGGCATTATACATGTATTTTGACCCTCCATCTGTCTGTCTGTCTCTCTGTCCATCTCTTTGGCTGTCTATCTGTTTGACTGTCATTAACCTGGGCTATTTCTTTTGAACTATGAGGAAAATTGCTTTCTTATTACACTTGTAGATTCCATGTGATCAGAGCTTTTGACTTTGTGACCTTGATCATGGAATTTGACCTTTCCTTCAAAAACTTAAACCAGGGCTATGTTTTTTAACACTAAGGGATAGGGCTTTGATATTTTATGTTTAGATTCATAATGACTTTGACCTTCTGAGCTTGACCTTTAAGGTTGAAAATTGGGGGGGGGGGGGCACAATTCTATGAATTCATTTATAAAAATTTAAAGCTTTCATGTGATACCTCTCTAGATGAAATACTATTTATAAAGGCCACCTTTTCTGATAAGTCACTTATAAAAAACACTTTCCTTAACAGTCCTAGAAATAACTCCATTTTTATAAACTACTGCTTCTATCTGTCTCTAAAGGTCACATAATCATGGCTGTATTGGTGGTCTTTCAAGGTCAGTTTGTTACTTGATTTGTGTGAAGTTTGTGTCTCGCCAAGTGATACCAAAGACAGTTATACAATTATCTATACGGAATTAAGAATTTTGGTGAGAATGGAAACAATTGTTGCTGAGTGTCTGGTTGCTAAAGTTTTGGTCTGATCATGTATTAGTCTTTCTGACTCTCAGAGTGTAGATTTCTGTGGATCCTTTTATATTTAAGTCATCTATTTTTCTTTTATTTTTTTATTACTTTACCTTGAGGTTAATTAAATTTATTAGTAGGGTTTGTCTTTGTATTTTTCATTTTCTTTGAAAGTTTTGTTCTGGAAATACAATACAGTAGTTTGTATTGGTCATAAGGATTCTTGTGGGAAAATTCACTTTTGATAAGAAGAAAATTTACAACACTGACAAGTTGATGCGAGAGTTCCGATCTTCAGGAAGTCTGAAACAAAATGAAGACATCATGGTTGTCTTACCACTTGGAGATGAATTGAAAAATGGTAGAGCATGACAAATTTGACCTCTTTCTTGTGCTGGGATCTAAGGATGATAACCCATGCCACTATTCAGGGGAAATTTGTTTACAATCAATCATTATTTGTCAAACTGTTCTTAAAAGTGTTTCAGGTAGACCTCTAATCTCACCAGTGAAGGAATTCCTAGTTACTATGATAATGTTTATGAACACTTGAATGAGAAATTGGTGAATGTTATTACCTTATCAATGTAGATCTGTCACAAATTATGTCAAATTTATGTTATATGGTAATTAGATCTTTGCATGAATAATATATACAAAATAATAAAAGAAAAATTATGAATAACAAATCTGAATTAAAAAGATGAAATTACTATAAAATATGATATATTTCTTATAAGTGACAGAATCTTCATAGCTCTTTATGAATTTCTGTTTAATTCTGGTAATAATGCATTCAGATTTAGTGTTATTAGAATAACTAGTATAGCTTGATATTTTTTCGCATGAAATAAACAACAGGCCAGAATTTGTACGCACAGAGCGGGGAAAAAGATAAAATTTTGCCGAAACACCCCAACTAAGGACTTTCATTTTGAAATGGGTGAACAAATAAATATTTGAAGTTTTGAGAAAATGGAAAGTAAAAGGGACATAGCCCCCTTTTGTGATAGTGTGTTTGCCTTCTTGTTATGAGGTCATGGGTTCAAACCCACTCAGTGTAGATGGCTGGCTTTTTCTTGTTCTTCAGATGAATACTGAGGTCCTATATAACATTAAATGTTGCCATGTTCACTAAAACTCACTCCTCAATGGCTGTAAGTGCAAAAACAAAGGCAAAATTTGTAGTCCATCACTGGATTTGGAGACCCCTCCATGTATGTGAGAGATTCTTGAGTATGACATTAAACAACAAATGAAACACAATCTTATGAAATCTTTGCTGTAATTCTAACTTTCAACTCTGACATTGTACCTGCATTTAAACTTGTGACTATCATTGCATATTCATGAGTATTAATTCTAGAAATGCCTTCAAGTATTTGTTGCCCTTGTTTTAAGGTGTATTTGGTACTAAGTTGATATGCTTATAAAGTCGAATAATTATCCAGCAATGATACGTCTTCTACCAAAAATGAATAATTTATCACTGGGCGTGCAGTCATATATTAAACATTATTTTTAATCTATATTTCTGTATGATTGATTTTATGTTACATGACTGATCAGGTTTACATAAGTTATATGCATATGTACATGTACGATTTATTGGGATATCTTTGCATTCTGGAATTTGGTATTGTATATTGCATTCTGGAATTTGGTATTGTATAGCATTTTTTTATGCAGTGAAAACAAAAATTTGCTTAGGGACACAAGAAAAATGTTTTTATAGGATGGTCTTTATACTGTAAATCCAATTTTATTCGAGAGAATATTATTTTCGCGTAATTACGCGAGAGCACTTACTCGTGAAAATAAAGTTCTCGCTTAATATACTAACCTACATTGATATGCACCGTACAATATAAACTGTTATACTCAACATACACGCGCGCGAAAATATAGTGTCGCGAATATTTGCAAAGCTACCGATTCGCCAAAATAAAGTTCCGCGAAAATTTCTGGATTTACAGTATATAGGTTGGCTTGTACACAAACAGCACTACATGTATTAATGGACAGCAAAAAATGGCCTTTGGAGCAGGTGGTCTTTATATACAGGTGGTTGCTAGAGCAGGTTTTACTGTAATTTCAATTTGTTCAATTCTAGATACTTTGGCCTGTTTTTATTTCAACTTTAGTCCATCATTAAATGTATGAAATTTTCAATTATCATTTGCACATACATGTACAAATCTTGTTATACATTTAGTCATAGTTTCATTGCTCTCCTTTTCTCTCTATCTTTACAGGTGGCCAATCTTTAGGATGACAAGAAAATTCCTACAAGATTTATTGCCATTTTCTTGGTAAGTGTATACGTCAAAATCTTTCATCGTCTATTGCATACTGATGGTTTCAAGCCTTATGTCAAGAAATTAGCACTTAATTAAAATCAATTAAAAGTTCCTCTTGACATCAAAACAATCTGGTCAGAGTCTGGATACACACTATGGAATTTCAAGATCTTGTAGATAATGAATGCATTATGTTAAGATGGCTAGTTATCATCCAACAAAAGTTTGGTAATAGGACAGCAGCATGGGTGATGGTGTACTCATTAGTGACCATTCTGTAGCAGTATAGCTCATTTTGCACCTCATTTTTGACATCATTTGTGTAAATAAATACTTCTGCTGTAGGTGTAGTAGGTCAAGCCTTGATTGATATCCATCTGGGTCTCTCCAGTCATGGAAAGTCCTTGTGCTCAATATTGGTACTCGCAATGACCGTCTCTTTGTTCTTTTGAATTAATTCCTGTAAGTAAAGTAAATTTGTGAGTGAAATATGCTTCAGCATGTGTATTTGTAATGGAAAATTCTAAAAGCTGATAGATATATCAAAGATTCAATTTGTCCGATCAATTTTTTTTCTATTTAATCTGTAAGAGTAAATACAAATATATTTAAATTTGACAAATTGCTTCATAGCAGAAATTAGCTGTATTTGCACTAAAAAAGTATATAGAATTGTATATTTAAATTTTAGAGGAGATAATACAAAGATTGATGGTGATTAATTAGTGTGAAATATGAACAAATTGTTCTGAGATCCTGTTACAGTTATCGGAGGACTTGTAAGCATCATATGTGTCAGTTTACACCTTGGGGGTAACACGGCTTGTCGTGGTCAGCTAAACATACAGTAGAGTGACATGATGGATCAGGTACATTAGTTACAGCACACTCTGGTTAATGCTTTGTAATTAGCCAAGAAACTCCATTAATATTCTGGTACAAATGGAACACAGGAAAGAAAAATGAAGAAAAGAAGAAAGCTGTGTCATGTCACTTTTTAAACGTTTCTTATTTACTAAATTTGACAGATTTTGCTGTCTTTTTGTGTCTATGGTGAAACTTGTACATATATATCTTATCCTCTCTCTCTCTCTCTCTCTCCACTATGGATGCGCTCTCTTTCTCTCTCTCTCTCTCTCTCTCTTTCCCGTCCCCTCCCACCCAATATCCACTATGGATTGATTCTCTTTCTCTCTCTCTCTCTCCACTATGGATCCGCTCTCTCTCTCTCTCCCGTCCCCTCCCACCCAATATCCACTATGGATTCTTTCTCTCTCTCTCTCTCTCTCTCTCTCTCTCTCTCTCTCTCTCCCCACTATGGATGCGCTCTCTTTCTCTCTCTCTCTCTCGCCCCCTCCCACCCAATACCCACTAAAGTTGCTCTCTCTCTCCTTTCCTCCCTGCTATGGATGCTTACCACTTCAGCAGGCTTTGGACCCACATAGAAGTAATATGCTTTTGATGATTATGGCTTCTTACCATTCAGACATCTCTGGAATTCAAGAAGTTATGTTCAGTGTGTACTCCATCAAGTCAATAAGTAAGACAGTGGACTTATACATTATGTATTTTACACGTACTTAACGCTTTAAGTTAATTGATAATTCTGAGTTTTTGTAACACTCATTTTTTTACACAGCAAAAACTCTATTGATGCTTCAGTGGCTTTTGACAAATTTAAATGGCAGTCTGCCAGACGTCAGAAATCTGCGTAAGATTTAATTTTGATAATAATAAAAGAAAAAAAAAATGCAATCAATAAAAATGTGTCTGCCATTCAAGAATTGCTTTGTTGGCTCCAGTTGTTAATAGGCAGGCCAGATCAACTTGTTTATACTTCTTTTTAATGTAAAGGTACATAACTGAGACTAACGATATTGATATCGACGACTTGATAATTTCCAACTTCACAAGATCATCTTAAGTGTCATTGAAATAAATAATAAGAAGTCAAACAGACTGTAGGAATTGCGGATCCTTAAGATCTTAGGTAATTTGGATGTTTGCTTAATGAAAAAAATATGTAATGATTCAATGGAAGTGTAAACCATGGTTCTGAATAGGAACTTCAAATTTGATTGTTGGCATAGAATTGCAGTATGACTCCAGTTAAAAATTTGCCGAAAAATTGTCTAAGAGACAAAAAGGAGGATGGTAGCTTCCTTCGCTTTTCATAATAGGCAACAAATAGCTTTATTGCTGTTCTGCAAAGAAATAATAGCCAACGGCAGCAATACGAAATAATTGCAAGCGTGTCAAAATTACAAGTTTTGAAATCTTCAAAGTAAGAAAAATAATTTGAAATGTTTCAAGCCGCAAACAAAACACAAGTGGCATCGTGTCCTCTTTGAAATGCTGTTATATTTATTGCCAAATGTTTGTGTAATATCATTGGTTTTAAGTACCTACATGTATATAACATTTTCTTCCAAGGGCCTGAATTAAGTTTGTCTAAATCTAAAATCAAATATACTTCAAATATGTAACCAGTAATACTTGCATTTTGACAGCGTACTTGAATGTTTTGAAGTTTATCAAGTGTTTTGTGATGAAGGGGGTTATGAAGCAGACTCTATATTTCTTACTCTATCTATTAGTCAAATTTGTGTAGAACATTTGTAGACAAGGTCTTGGTAAATTTGTGGATACATGTTCACATATTCCCTCGATACCACACTCACCCACCCACACTACATCCCTCCGTTAGAACAGACTGAAATGAATTGATTAGTCACCATATGATATGAAGAAAATATGTTGGTATTTGACAAAAGTGACAAAATCTTATTGCACCTTTAGAATCACTGCAGATCTAAGTTTTTTTTAATTTATATGATATAACTTTATGCCACAATGGACACTATATCAGAGATTTGGTGGTGTCCAATTTAAAGTGATTTAGGAGATACTGTCTACAAATTTCCAGTGGTTAACCCCTATAGGGCCTAGCATTCTATATGCACAGGAAAGCTGGCATACTTTTTCACAAAACTTAAATTGACAAAAAAAAACTGGTTTTGCAAACATATGCAGAAAGTGTACTCTCTCTCTCTCTCTCTCTCTCTCTCTCTCTCTCTCTCTCATTGAAAAAAGGCAAATTTGAGCCAAACCCATCATAACCGCATGCTGTGTTTGTTAATAAAAGGATCAGTGATGTCCAATAAACATTTCTGCTTATTGAATTCATGTTAAAGGGAAAACAGTAAAATTTCACGGACACTTACCCTTTACTAAACAGTTATAAGGAGATGATCATCTGATCCGAGTAATCTCTTTTTTCCGGATGACCAGGGTCGGGTATCGGTGTACACTAATTTCAGCTTACATGGTCCATTGACATTAATTCTAAATTCAGGAGAGGTCTTGCTCTAAATACATAGGACATGAAATTTAGTTAGACCTTCCGATTTGATATCCAATTATTCGGCCTAGTAGGGGTCCCAGCTAATTGAGTTCAATGAGTTGAGTAAGCTTGTTCCATAGGTTAGATCTCCTTTATTTACAGGTAATTTCTTGCTATGGTAGTTGATTTTTAAAGATTTTCTTAATGTTTATACGATTGACTTTGTGAAGTTATAGTATAAGTGAATTAATTTTTTTTTTCAATATAATAGCTAGAATTTCTTAAATTTTCTGTACAGTTCCTTCATTTTAGAATTAAAGATAGGTTCAGGGCTGTTTCTGGACAGACAATAAAATTACCTATTTAAAAAAAAACAAATATGGTGTGAGAAAATTCAGGAATTTAATTTTTTTTTCTTTATGAAAGCATTTGTTTTCTGTTCTTCACAACGAATAAATTACAGTATTATAGTGTTGTTTTTAAATATATACAGCTTCAAAATCTTTCACAGATATGTAGAAATGACTGTGTGGCTGTGGAAGGCTTCAAATGTTACCCTATGCTCAATATTTTGGTTTTGTAATCAATGTTGGGTCTGTAAAGTGCCAACACATGGATCCAATTTTTTTCTTGGCCTCATTCAGTAGGCCAACAACTTTCAGTTCAAATACAGAGTGCATGACAAAGGAATGGGTGATAAAAATAGATTTGTCATAGCCCAGATTGATAATTTCCTTATAGAAGCTACGAACCATTATTATTGATGAAGCAACAGGACTGTGCAAAAGTATAAGTGAATTTACCCCAAGTATCAAAATGGTATGCTCTTCTCTATTGTCTTAGACCAGTCCATTTCGGTCTGTGGTGTGAGAAGGGTTAATATGTGTGATCCCAGAAAGAGTGAGATCAGGTGCCCAGGAAGAGGGAATAAAATTTTAATTTTGAAAATAAGAAAATTTTAAAACAAAATAATTTTCAATGACATTAAACCTGGATGATTTTGATGACGTAGTGATTTATGTCCAGTATGTCAAATGTTTTAATTAAATCCTGTTACTAATTTTATAGAATTACTAATGAAATTATGAAATGATATTTTTACTATTGATTCCAGTTGAATCATGAATCTATCAGACATTTACTCTTTTTCTAAATTCCATGTCATTTCTTAGAAAGAATGTTAATAGCATGTTGTTTGATTTGTTTGTGGAAAAACCTCCTCATATTTGGATATATGAATCCTAAATATCCACTGTAAATGTGACAGACTTTAATACCTTAAATAGTGAAGTATGTAGAAAGTCTTGTTCATCCTGTTCAAGAAATATATACTTTATACTTTAGTTTTGCCAAATCATTTTCATAAATTCTTATCTCTCTGTATCCTCTATCTACTAGAATCTTACGGAATATATATATTCCTCTCAGAGCGGTCATTGACCAGCCTCCTTTTGACATTGATGTCTGATTAGGTGTCACATGTCAAAATCATGTGACACATGATGATAATCAAAAATTAATGGGAAACACATCTGATCTATATCAATTTTACCTATAAGTGTAATTTAACGAAAAAAAGCAGGAAAAAACCAGCAAAAATATGAAATTCAGGTATGATCAATAATCTCTTTTGTTGTTTATACTCTGTAAAGGCAGTTAGCCCTTGTATATAGGAAATAGTATTTTAGACTCACTGTTATTGATTCTCCATTAGATGAGCATTTATCGACAGGTGCTTGTTTTTGGTGGGTTGGTGGCTACAACATGCTTCAAAGAAATTTACACTGCCCAAGCAGCCTTTTGGTGAGAATGACCATCTTTACTGTGGTTGATCAGGGGCCACCAAAGTGGTGGAGTGAGTAGCATGTTCAACTTCGAATCGAAGGGTTTGGGTTTCAAATCCATGCAGAGCCATGCTGCGGTTTGAAATCCCTATCTATCCGATGATACAGTAAAAACAGGTCCCATGTCACAGTAGCTTTTTCCACGTTAAAGAACCCTCCCCGTTCTACGGCCATCAGTGCCGAGCAAAGGCAAAATTTTTCGCCCTTCACCAGCAGACAGTGACGTCTCTATATGAGTGAAATATTCTTGAGCGGGACGTTAAACAACAAACAACTGTGGTTGATCAAGTTTCAAAGGAGGGTCGCAATAAGCCCAAGTTGTCATTATTTCCTGTCTTGACATTCAAAGTGAAAGTAGACCATTTAGTCCCCAACACTAGTTAATGGTCCAGACTGCAAAGTTAAGGCAAATATTTCAAGCCCTTCACCAGCATATGACAATGTTTCCATGCAAGTAAAGTGTTCTTGTGTAAGACATTAACTAAACACAAATTTTTGCAGATAGAGTGTATCAGAGAAATGTCTAATGTTGAGAAAAAGAATATTTGAAGGAAATTATTTATATATCATGATTTAAAAATCTCATTTTTATAGACATTATCAGTGTCTTTACAGCTAGCTTCTTGTTATTTGTTTAGATTGGAATTTTTTTGTTCTGAATTTTTGTCCAAGTTGTGTACTAATTCTTCTTGATTTAAAAACAAAAAACTAAGTAATTTCCGTGAAAAGCCCATAATTAAAAGTGCAACAGGCT
Organism: Pinna nobilis; assembly: GCA_016161895.1. Classification (NCBI taxonomy): domain Eukaryota; kingdom Metazoa; phylum Mollusca; class Bivalvia; order Pterioida; family Pinnidae; genus Pinna; species Pinna nobilis. Next base: position 15,941 of record JACSZP010025175.1, read on the forward strand.
AAGAATAACGGGGGAGAATTGTAGAGGTGGCCGCCCAAAAAATGAGAAGTGCAGAAGGAACATGTTGACACTGCCATTTTAATTATTACAAAGTGAGATGATTTATGAAGGGATCACCCTCTAATTCCCCGAAGCACATGCACTTAGAATGCATGTACTTTTAGCTAGATCATCTGATCTGGACTAAGCAAAAAATGCAGAAAGTCTGGAGGTTGCCTAGTACTTGTATATCTCTCATACCTCTAAAAGGTGGGAGCGCAGTCGACCTATCTCCAACAGAAAATTGTTATCATGTTTCATTTTAGACACTTATAGGTATAAAAACCAAACAAAACATGATGTATGTTTACCTCGGCTTTTTAAACTTGACAACAATAAGGAGGTGTCAGGGATCACAGTGATTGCAATACCTGGCTATAGACCAATTATGAGTTATGGAACCCTGGCTAACCTTGATATTGTATTCTGCCAATCACCTGAGATGTATTTATGTGTTACGACATGGTTACTACGGACACACGAGAAATTAAACATTATTTTGTTATAGATGTGCCTTGTAGGACAGGTAGCATTTGATGCAGATGATTGGGAGTTGTGCTGCATCATTAATATCTAATATTTATGTAACTCTTGTTCTGACTTGTTTTGGATCACTTCTTACCTTGATTATATATTCTATGCACACAAGTCCTAGACCTTGTATGGAGATTTAAAATCTAGCTTTTTTAGCTCACCTGAGCCGAAGGCTCAAGTGAGCTATAGTCATAGCGCACCGTCCGTCGTCCGTCCGTCGTCCGTCCGTCCGTAAACTTTTCACATTTTCGCCTTCTTCTTCAG
>JACSZP010025180.1:0-12307 GCA_016161895.1 Pinna nobilis
TGGCGTAAATACAATGTCCACCTCACCCACCAAGGAAAATCGTCAGACTATAGCTACCTATACTATAGCTACCTATATATATTCTATCAACTGCCCGTTTTGTCCGTGCCTCGACACATAAAACACAATACTAGTAAAACCAGTTTCACGAACACGTTTAACCGGATTACCAATGCACTACAGTAAATCGGCGGGAAATTCAAATTCGTTACAAGAGCATATTTCAATAGATTATCGGAGAAAGAAAATCTTGTACAGTACGTTTATTCTATTTATAATGCATCTACAAAGGCAAGCTGAATGATCTACAGCGAATTTTACCTCCTGACATTAGCGTATAAATATTCATACCACAATCGTTTGTCAGGCGCCTGCATTCCTGATGTGACAAAAACTGTATAAAGTCTTCAGCTTGTCCTAAGTACCATATAATCCGTTTGACATAGCTTGAAACTCTAACGTTGAAACACGTAGTCTTCCAACAAGAATTTTTCCCATTAATGGCTAGGCCAGTGGAACTTATCCCGGAAACAACAATAACCGGACTCTCCTGCGCCATTGAAAACTGGATGCCACCATAATACCGAAATACAATTTGATGTATTGTCAATCTCTAAATAAACAAATAAAAATAACCGGTAGATAATAATTCGAATTAAGAATTCAAAATTCCTAGTATAGGCAAAAAATAAATTTTGAGAATGTTCAAACGATTCTTAGAGATGCTGAAGAAGAAAAGGGTAATTTCTTATCTTTGGAATATGAGGGAAAGTTCTACATAAAGTATTAAAATATAATGTCATCCTTATTGCATTTAATAAGGTTGTCATTTTATCTAAAAAAATATAAATGGAAGGCCAATAAATCACCAATACGTCAACGTGATTGGGTACTTGTTACTTTTGATTTATCTTTTGTAAACATTCACTTATCTTAAATCAACTTTTTCTGTTGAAAACGTGACACAGGTTTGAAATAATATCACCTTGGGCCTATTTCAAGTACCAGTAAATCGGTAATTGCCTAATAATTAATGACACTGCTGTTTAAATAACATACAGTTAATTATGCATCTGTCCAGGTGCTCAAACAAAAACAGTAGATGTGTACTAGTTTGCTTCATTATCTTAAGGCTAGGCACCTTAACATTGCCAAAAATGTATTATCAAATCAGTACAATATATGATTTCAAGCGATAGGGAAAGTGCATATCACTCACCCCACACAAAGCTGTCGTAAATAACAAAGGGAGTTAACTCATTTGTATCGCGATATCCCCAATCAGTCAATCTTTTTTTTAGTAGCATTTTTTCATATTTTGGCGTGCACATAAAATTAATGACTAGTTGTATGCTGATTTATGAGATATAGATCCGTATTGGATAGCCATAGCCATTATTGTTTACTTGAATATGATATGTGATCTTTGAGAACTTGTAAGTTGTTCATCATGATCAGTGTTGAAGGGATTATCTTATATCCGACATGACTTTATATTAGAAAGCATCAGTTATGGAAATGTTGTAGGTCATTTGTTAAGAAGAAGTTAATAGAGACACAGGGACTGAGAATTCCTCACATGCATATGGGGTTTATGCCTCTCAACTGATTCGATACGGAAGATCTTGTTCAGCATATGATAGGTTTTTTAATCGAGGCAGGCTACTGGCAAATAAGTTGATGTTACAGGGCTTCCAAAAGAATAATTAAAGTCAGCTTTTCGGTTATTCTACAGTCGTTACAATGGTCTGTTTGCCGATCCGACCTTTCATTCGGCCGAGAGCTGTCTGATGTGTTTCATTCCGATCGTTAGACCGTTTTTTACTTTCTGATTTTGACTAAGGATAGCTCCGTTTACTTGACCAAGACATAATGCTCAAGGCGGATGTGACCAATTAACTACGGATACTGACTCCTCATCGGCACCTGATCCCACCTCTGGTGTATCCGGGGGTCCGTATTCGTTCAACCCTTTATGTGTCGCCATTCTTCTTTATAGAAATTATGAGATCGGTCACTGTTCGTTACCTTATCTTCTGTCAAAGACATATTAAAAAGTCAAAAAACGAAAATGGATCAAATGTATACTGATAAAAAAAATGGTTTGTGGTTGTTGTTGTCATTGTCAAAATATTTTTTGAGTAATTGTTCGTTGGATGCCGAGAAAAATTTATCTTGACGAAGATCCTTTTCTCATATATTACATTTAACCTTTACAGTATACTCTGGGTAAAAGGGATGTGTACTTTTGCATTGCACCTGACCTACCTTATAAGTTCGTGTTTGTCATATAATAACTGCATTTATATGTTCTCTCCTGGACAAATAAAAACCAATTGAAAGTACTATTATTATGTCAATGATTTTCATCATAAGAAACAAATATGATAAACATGCAAAATGACTTTATCAATTAATCAATCTTCACCTAAGAAGTCTAAAAAAGATGACCTAATATCCACAAATATAGAGGATTTACTCTTATCCTATCAACGTGAAATAAGAAAATGATTTACTTGATCGAAAAATTGGATTTTGTTGAAAAATTGTGTATTATAATAAAGAGCCACCATGACTCCCTGGTTGCATGTTCGTGTCTACATCGTGAGTTCGTAGGTTCGATTCCGCTAGGCAGAAGCGGCTGGTTTTCCCTTTCCGTCGACTTAAACTGGATCACTATTGCAGGGACCCTCATTGTTCAATGATAAAAAATATAAGCCCTCACCAACATTCGATATGAGTTAGAAATTATTGAGTGATATGCTTCACAGCAATACAACCAGCCTCTGAAAAAGTAGTGGCAGCATTGTTATAATGTGATACACAAGGAATTGTATTTATAAGTTTATAAGAGTGTTAGTGACCTGTAACTATTACTATTGAATTTTGCTCATTAGAATAACCCTTATATATTGTATCTTAAAAGACAAAATTTTGATTTGACAGATTATAAAACAATGGATCAGTTCGAGAAATTTGAGCTCGAAGATTTATTCTTTAGATCTGTGAATCAAACATTCTGAGAGTGACTGTCTGTGGTCGTGTGAAACACTTAATCTTTAAATGAGGTATTTTGAGAGCACTGTGTTACCCAGCAATACGAACATTTTACCTACTTAAAGTAATTAATAGGTAAATAGAGCAGTCGAGCTGCCAGTAATTGACCAAGACAAGAAAATTAACAAATTAAGAGTCAAATTAAACATACAACATCAACCTGTCGGAAAGTGAAAAGTAATGACGTCATCAGTTACACAAAATGCAAAGATGTCTCTGAAATAGATGGCAATACATTTTATACAATTCAATTTTACACTTTTGCAATAACAGTCTATCCTCAAAATATTTTTTGAGTAATTGTTCGTTGGATGCTGAGAAAACTTTATCTTGACGAGGATCCTTTTCTAATATATTACATTTAACATTTTTTTACAGTGTACCATGGGTAAAGGGGTGTGTACTTTTGCACTTCACCTGACCTACCTTATAAGTCCGTGTTTGTCTAATAATCACCGCATTTATATGTTCTCCCCTGGACAAATGAAAAAAAAGTGAAAGTACTATCAATATGTCAATGATTTTCATCATAAGAAACAAATATGATAAACATGCAAAATGACTTAATCAATTAATCAATCTTCACCTAAGAAGTCTAAAAATGATGACATAATATCCACAAATATAGAGGATTTACTCTTATCCTACCAACGTGAAATAAGAAAATGATTTACTTGATCGAAAAATTGAATTTTGTTGAAAAATTGTTAATTATAATAAAGGGCCACCATGACTCCCTGGTTGCATGTTCGTGTCTACATCGTGAGTTCGTTAGTTCGATTCCGCTAGGTCGAAGCGGCTGGTTTTCCCTTTCCGTCAATTTAAACTGGATCGCTAATGCAAGAACCCTCATTGTGCAATGGTAAAAAATATAAGCCCTCCCCATCATTCGATTTGAGTCAGAAATTATTGAGTGATATGCTTTACAACAATACAACCAGCCTCTGAAAAAGTAGTGGCAGCATTGTTATAATGTGATACACAAGGAATTGTATTTGTAAATTATGATTGTTAGTGACCTGTAACTATTTCTATTGAATTTTGCTTATTACAATGACCCTTATATTGTATCTTAAAAGACAAAATTTTGATTTGACAGATGATAAAACAATGGATCAGTTCGAGAAATTTGAGCTCGAAGACTTTTTTAGATCTATGAATCAAATATTCTGAGAGTGACTGTCTGAGGTCGTGTGAAACACTTAATTTTTAAATGAGGTTTTTGGAGAGCACCGTGTTACCCAGAAATGTGAGCATTTTACCTACTTAAAGTAATTAATAGGTAAATAGAGCAGTCGAATTGCCAGTAATTGACCAAGACAAGAAAATTAACAAATTAAGAGTCAAATTAAACACACAACATCAACCTGTCGGAGAGTGAAATGTAAGAGGGACTTTAACGGCTAGGTTTAAAAAAAAAACTTGACAGATCATTAAGCTGATATTCTAATGCTTTAAAGTAAACTTCAACTAAAGAGGGGCGTGGCGTTCACTTTTTATTATGTGCTGTCAGAAAACAAAATACATGTATCTTTTATTGTAGCATAGAACAATATTCTGCGAGTACTAAAACAAAAAGTATGCTTATCATTATTCTCTCTGTGTAAATATAGAAACGTATAGAAACAAATCTACATGCCTAAACCGCCGAATGTTAAAACGAGAGATATATCAAAAGTTAATCAATCACTCATCGCTAAAACATAGATAATGATTAAAGTCATAACAATGCTGAGATGCGTGTTATGATATTGAAAAAAAAACACGATGGCTGGATGAAAACAATTGCGCATTGAGAACGAAATGGGACCAGGTGAACGGAAAGTGTCATTCGGTCCCCTGTCAGCATTCCTCATTCAAACACTTATCTTGAAATCAAGTGGAAGGTGAAACATTAACTAGTTCACTTGCACTGATTCTAAAGATTATGCTCTTAATGAATGTCATAACAAGACTAGACGCATACCATCATATCTCTGATGATACCTTGCCGAATTTATAAAAAAAAGACAACTATAACTCGCGAGATCTATACCGCTACGATCTATTTAGTTGGAAGCATTCTGCAAATTGCTTATCACACGATAGGTGTATTCGGAAATGAAACAGAACGCATTGCGATTGTTGATAACGGAAGGAATCTACAATTTCTAAGCATAATTTCACAAAAAAATTCTGCAATATTTCTCGCCCAACTGCTTGTTTAGATAATGTTTATCATATAGATGTGAATTATTTGCCATCCAGCACTTCATTAATATGTCAATTTTGCCACTTCGTCTTGATGTACGACAAGGAACTGTTACTATGCTTCTTTCATTATACATAGTGGTATTTGACTTGTAAAATCCGAGAGCAAATGTCAATTTTGTTCAGGAATTATTGCCAAACAAAGTATATCATTCGCGTGTAAAACTGTCAGGAAATATAAATCTAGCTCTAAATCCGATTATATTAGATAAAATATCTATTTATTGTTTTGTTAGTTTGTTTATATTTCTACGCCGCTTTTTGACAATGTTTGAGTGGAGGAGGAGAAAAATCGGCTTACCAAAACTAATCTACCAAGATTCCTCAAATAAGAATTAATTCAGTGGAACTAATCGAAGAATTTCGATTACAATTTTGAATATGAAAAATTGTATCGACAGTATTACAGTGAACTATGATTAAGGTTGTGTAGCGTAGTTACACTTTTGTCATTATTTATCACAATGTCGCTTCTTGAAACCGAACAGAATAAATATCAACAGAAAGTTTCGAAAGTTCTCGGCTTTCATGCATTTTCTTTCAATGTTGGTATTATCTTATTAATTTTGTTTGTTTTATCAAGTGAGATTTTAATCTTTTTTTTTTACTTAATTGCGCTTCTTTAATTTGTTGACTAAGTAATCATTACTAAACTTATCAATATTTTTATATTTAGTTTACGATAGCCCGCCATTTTGATACATAAATCAGTAAAATTCAGACGATATAGTCAGCAGTGATAGAACCAGATAGAATTCTACTTGGAATATTCATAGATAGAGCAATATCTCAACTACAATATTATGTACCCCATGCTATTTTATTCCTATTCTATTTTCATTCACCTTCTTGCTTGAATGACATATCTTTAATTTTATCAATACTGGAGTTCTAAATATACTTTATATCGACCCTTAATCCACGTGGCATTTACAGATATCGAACGTCTAGACAAATATGAACCCCATACTGTACAGACACAATTAGCTTACTTTGCAATAGGCACGCATACGATAAAAAAAGAAACATGAAACCGCATTAATTCATTTGTTTTAATGAGGCGCATTGTTTCGAGGATAAATATATCAATTTTCTTATCCGTTTGAATATTTCATTATCTCTCCTCGAATTTTTGTCGGTATCAGAAGAATATGCGTTTTTTAAGAGTGGTTAATGTAAATATGCATTAGTTTATGAAGACTGTTAGTTTCTAAGTGATCGCTGATATACATACATACATATACATAAATAAATAATAATAACAATAAACATAATAACAAAAAGAGACAACACTACAAACAGTAATCAACACAACACTGAAAATTAAGATAGAGTAACACAAGCCCTACTAAAACCGGGGGTGAGTTCAGGTGCTACGGAAGGGAACACAACTCCTGCTCCACGCGCTAAAACAGTCGTGTAACATATGCTTCGAATCCGGGAGTATGTCTAGCCGTATTGTATTGTATTGTTGCTTAATGTCCCACTCAAGAATATTTCACTTATTTGGAGATGTCACCGTGTGCCGGTGAAAGGCGACACATTTTGCCTTTATTCCTCAAACCTGGTCGTAGATCAGGGAAGGCTCTTTAATGTGCTAACACCTATGGGGCCTCTGTTTTTACTGTCTCAACCGAAAGACAGATTCGGCCAACCGTAGAGTGGCGCTGCACGGATTCGAACCTTAGACCCTTCGATTCGAAGTAGAACAAGCTAACCACTCGGTCACGCAAGCCCCGGTAGTAGCCGTAAACGGTAAAAAATGGACAGGATTTTCTGTATGATGAGGGAAAGCTTACGACATTAAAAAGAAGAAAGATCTGGCAACAGTTCCCCTATAATACCGCCCGTGTAAACGGATTTCATCGGCTGAGTGATTGGTGTATCAATTGTTCAAAGTTCATACAAGGTTTAATAAATGTCTTTTAACGGGCAATTGAAATTGAAATTGAAATTCTCTAAGATTTCCTCTATTTATTGAAATTAATATACGATTGTAAGGTCAGTTAAAAATTGTTGTATCAATTACATATACATGTAATATACCGCATTTTCACTAAAATGTATTCAATGGATTTATATTCAATGATGTTTATAATTTCCCGAAAATGTATTGTACTTTTGACATGACAACAACTGCGTCTGAAACATAATCGGTTGCGCATTTCTATGATGCTAACCTATCGATCTCCAATAACGACATCCTTGAACATGTAATAAACCGAACAATTGATTTATAATGCACTCAACGTAAATTAGTTTCATTCTTTTTATTGTAAAGTACTGTAAATAACATTTTATGATTGAAGGTGCGCGGATTTCTTCTTCAATTCTCTATGATGCTATCGTGAAAAAGAGCCTAGTCGTCAATGTAATGTCATGTTATGTTACATAATTATGGTTCCGGAGTAAAAGGGATGGGGAAGAGCACGACGTTGAAAACCTAATGAATACAGAACAAGGAATTGTTATCAGACAGAACAAAGACAAGACATCTGAGGTTAATACATCAGGATTGTAGGTAACAGATGCCTAAGGATCTTCTAGTAGAGAAAGTTTAGGCTGTTTAAGTATGAAAGTCGAATTGAGATTAAAAGTTTTCTCATATTTGGTTCGAATCCGTCCAAGGTAATATTCATAACATAAACAATCGTGCAGCTTACTTGGGTAATCCGGGATGTCTTCCATGCAACTTAGAAATAGTGAAGTTGATGATAGGAAAGTTGTAGCCATTAAATTTGGCTAACAGGCAGTTTGTTGATTTCTAGTCTACGTCAATAGTCTGTAAAATGCCCAAGTAGGACGTATATGTGCCCGATTCTATAATAACCCTTATTTCTACTTGTCCGTCGAGATGCCTAAATTCATGTGAAAATTTTCATTATTAAGCGACAAAATATCATCAATTGTTCAAAGCATGGTATAAAAGTCCATGACCAGCCTTTCATAGTGAAAAGGTACCGAAGAATATTCAAAAATCTAAGTCCTTAAAATAGGACCAGTCTAGCTAGATTTATGATTATCTCAATGCAAAAAAACAAATGCATATTCCTGACGGAACGGGATCTGGTGTCCAGAAGGAGTCAGCGTCCCCTGTTAGCATGTCACATCGGTTGCAAATGTTGCAAATGAAACCCAACATGGAGTAGAGCAATAAAGGGTTGTCACCCGTATGAGCTGTGATAGGTTTACCCCATTCATTTCATTTATATCTTATATGTATCTGCTGGTTGATATTTTTCATATCGTCGCCTATTGCATACTGGTTGATGTTTACCATCCCGAAAACTTTAGAAGACGTTGAATCCTACATTATATATAGTTTTCAGTACCAATAAACCGTACACAATCTTTAACAAGTTTGACATAGGAATGAACCGATTTTTTTTTTCGTATCTAAATTTAACTTAAACGTTTTGAATGTTGCGCTTTCATTTATTTTTTATTTCGATAAAACATTGCTTCGCCGTTAAAATTTACTACACCAGGTTTCTGACGATATTTCAAACATTGCTGTAAAATTAGGTTTATTTTCATAAATCTGGAAAGAAAGTTTCCAATATCGATATTGGCGTCTTGTTCACCAGGCGTGAAAGGCTTATCAATGAGAAAATGTGGATAGCAGGTTTTACATGATTTAATGAATTTTTTCCTTCAATTATTCAGCATTTGGCATTGCTTGTAGTCAACAGATCTGAAGTTGTTCTAAGTGATATTATGCATCAACCCCATTTTTAGCCGGAGTCTGATACACCTTTTTGGACTATGTAGAATTTAACTAAGTAATGATTGAGATGAAGAAGAAAGACTTTTTTTCTATTAATGATTTAACCTTCAGTTTTGGGTCAGTACAAAAATTTATACTTTGTTGTGTTTATTTTCTTGGATTCCGGATCAATGTTATAAATTACAAAACTGGGCGTTTTCCTTTTCAAAACGGTAAACGACTTTTAGAATATTCCTGATTTAGACTCTTAAAAAGGTTATCTATTTTGATTGTGAATCAGTTAAATTTTTGCGTTCATAATTTGAAGAAGAACAGAGTTATTTATTTCACTGTTGTTTTACTTCCTCGACTCGATTCAATTTTTGCCCATGCTTTGCACTTAGGACCATGGAGCATTTTGGGTTCGAAGTCTCCCATGCGACCGTAAGCATCTTTGGCTTCTAACACCGAGTGTTGGCGATGGAACAGTTGTTATCTGTGTTGACGTCTTTGGCATGGTATGGACCGGCGTCACACCCGATACCTTCCAAATTTGAAGGAAACGCTCTAACCTTGCAACAGGTTTTTAAGGACTTATGTTAGACAAAAAAACATAGATATGGCCTCTCATACTCACTTTGAGGAACTAATTTATGTTATTCATTTCTCGTGCTCCACTAATGTAGCGAAAAATTACATATATCAAATTGACATCTAACCCAAAATAGGCAACACATTTTGATAGTCTTTCAAAATACCACAAGTCGAGCTTTATTTCTGAGGTACATCTCACAGAAGCAATTTTTCTTTGATAATGTATGCATTATAGATATCCTCTATGTATTTCTGAAATTGATTTTCTCTAGGCACAAAACATTTCAAGAAAGGCTCAGGTTTACATTTCTGAAGCAACTTAATTTCTACAATATAACAGTAATAACAATATACATGTACCATAATTTCGGTTGAATGATACTCGTTTTCAAGCTAGTCTGATCAAAGTTCTATCAAACTCTTGAATAACACAGATGCACAGCATATCTTGCTCTTTACTTAAGATATTGTAATTTTCACTATCATTCTTTCCACGTCATCAGCTTTTTTGAATAACTGTCGTGTCCTGTTGTTGATGATCTTCCGGCGTCTTGGAACAGTTTTTTTTTCAATGCTGCTTTTTGTCATTCACGTTGTTCACATACTGATTTTGACTACGGATTACTCCATAGGGCTCATGGTGGGTGTGACCGGTCGACAGGGGATGCTTACTCCTCCATGGTACCTGATCCCATCTCTGGGTTATCAGAGGTCCGTGTTTATCCAATATTCACTATATTTTTATAATGCCTACTGATTAGAAGGTTAGACCTTTAGACGGTTGATACTTTGGTATCTGTGACTTTTATATTATTTATCCCTCAGTCTTTCGATAATACTCTACTGTTTTCCAATGTATTTACTATCTTATGCCTTGTGAAAGATCGGTAAATGAAATCATTATAGATTGTAGGGGATCACAGTGTTCAATGCGGGGACATAGCAAGTATTGTAAAACACAATTCCATAACTTGTTGTTGCATATTCATTCGACTACTGAACAATATCATTGCAGACTTTCAACGACAAATGGTTGTTAGAATGTAAAACAACAGATAATTGCCTGTCTTCACTTACGACCCTTATCAGATCAAATCTACTCTCTACATCAGAGGAACATCACTATCTAGATCAAAAGCTCCATTAAACTAATTATGAATTGACAGTTATAAATGAACAGGGCTACTTGCATGCAATTTATCTTATTTCAATTGCAAGGGACTTTAATTTTTACTTTATTTAGGTTTAAAAGGTTATGTACGTTTTATTTATGAATGCAACAAATACATTCATTGCATTCCACTCCTGAACATTAAGAAAGGGGGAAATTCACTACAGTTTGCTGCTAAAAGAGGCATTAAAATTGCATTTTAATTATTACTGGAAATTTCGGGGTTTGCGTTGGTTCGAAGTTACTTTTTCAAAATAATTCTATATTATTATATATTATTATTATCCATACCAATATACTATCACTGGTAAAGAATATTCAGAAGGTGTGAAAAAGAAAAACAAGAAAGGTTAAAAAAAATTATAAGTCTATACCAATGAAGTGTCAAGGGTCATTCGAAGTCCAATGCCCGTTCTGAACATGGACAACATTGGCGATACCTAAATGGATAGGAACAAGTGACGGGAATGAGTCAACAGCCCCTGTTGGCATAGGACACCCGTCACAAATTTTAATCGCGAACCTGCCGAATTCGACTCAAATGTAGATGTTTTGAACTGAACTAGTTGATTCAGATCTGATTGACAAAGGTTGCCGCTGTTAATGGTCGTGCTATAGAGCATTCATCTGATCATGCTTTGAAGCGGACTCCATATTTTACAACGCGATCCACATATCGCCCACAAAGCATTACAAGTAAAAAGTTTTAAGAACTCAAATTCGTTTCCCCGCGTAAGTAGTTTATTGGCGAGTCGTATTGCCCTCGGTATAATATAAGAGGAATATGTCCTGGTACATGTTTTGATTGAAAATACCATAGGTGAGAGGACGATATTTACTGCTATTGAGAAAAGGGTGTTCATGATTTGGAAATTATAAATGTCATTTTAATCATAAGGGAAGATGAGAGGTTACCTGACCTTCCAAACTGAAAGGTGCAGATCTATGCAAATAGGCTGCTCTCTGTCGTAGCACTGATCTTGTGCTCAATTGAATACACATAGCTGTTGAAGCGTCGATTTCAATATAGAGGTTTGATTACATGCTTATTACCACTATTTCAACAGTCCGTTGTAATTCAAGATTGAAATCTTCGGTGACCTAACATTAATGGGAAAATAAATGATGTGTTTTCAATTTTTGCAACACACTTAATCAACAGACACGCCAGTATTCGATTTCGAAAGTTTTCATTTCGTTAAAATGAATTATTTTTTTTCATTTTCTCATTTATAACAGTATCATCTAAATCAGGTCGCGGAATAATCCCTGTCATTCTTTGAAGTGATGAAAAAATGGCGAAGAATTATGGTGACATCTTCCGGTTGACAGGGAAATCAAGATCTTCTATAAAAAGCGTACAAAGAAAATAAATCAAATGGTATTATGGTTTCATCCATTTGTATTGTGTTAAATTCATTATATCTGTAAAAGAAATACATCACAAATCCCCAGAGGTCCGTCATGTTCATTTAACGCAGTCTTTTTTCTTCTTTTTTTCCATGTGTCAAAAAACTCCACTTTAGATT
>JACSZP010025180.1:12349-22489 GCA_016161895.1 Pinna nobilis
GTTTAACCATTATAAAACGACTGTATAATCGAGGCTTCAGTTGATTAAATATATCGATAAACCACACGAGGTAAACGTCTCCGAAGTGTTTTGATTGGCTGATACCTCAGGAAATTCAATTATGACGTCATCAATTGACGTCATTATATTTGAAGTCACAATACATTGAGTGGGCTTACATTATGGCTGGAATTGAAGAAAAATAATTCTTTTTGACGTTTTCAATACTTTGATTTGCAAAATAATCTAGTGTTATGGTAGAAACAAATTACACAACTCATTTGGTTTGATTACCATGTTTATCCTACTCTCGTTAGTTAATTTTCAAAGTCAAACGTCTTGAATTGAAACGTTGAAATAAACTCACTCGAGTTAGATAAACATGATTTTCAATCCCAACCTGTTGTGTAATTTCATTTTGTTTTTTAAATGATTAATTTAAATAAAACTCATTCACTGTCCCTTAACCGAGTGACATGAGACGCATACTTTTTTATCGTGACATGACAGGAGAGTAGAATTCTATGAAAAATAACTGATATTGTAACATGGTCCGTACTATCATAATTTCACTGTCATAGCTCAGACGCCTAACATAAATTTGGAGCAATTTACATGGGTATATGTAGATCTCCACATTTCTGTAAATCATAACTACTATGCCACTTGATTTACTACTTAGTGTTATTTGCCACTTGATTTACTTAGAAATGTTAAAATAACAAAAGTAGTTAAAAATATAAATAAATTTATGTCTGATTGGTCAAGGTCCAGTGAATCACACAATTGAAGCAAATCAAAAGCAGCATCTGACAAAATTCATTTGAGTTGACATGCTGTTGTTAAACAGAGGAATACCAGTTTTATACGTAATTCCGTCCGGTAATCCTACTTTTTCAATTAGTGAACTTGTTTCCATTTCCGCTGTTTTTACTGTAAAATTCTTAGAATACCCACTTTAATTTGATATAACGCACGGCGCAGATAGTAAATATTTAAGACAACCGCCCATTTCACAGACTTTATTTTATTTTCTTTCTTACGTTTAACTTCCTGTTTGCAAAACAAAATTAAACATATGCGATTAAAAAACTAGGTGACCTAGATTATAAAAGGGATACCCATTGGAGACTTCATAGTTTTTATTCAAATTGTAACTCATAGAACATAGAATGACTAAGAAGTTGTACAAAAGAAAATCTATAAGCTATATATCTGCAAATTCAAGAAACTATATTACTATTTCTGCAAAGTGTTTTAGTTTAGCTTTCACATGCTAATCTGAGAAGAGTGCAGTTTGATTTTGGAAATCATTTCTAGTTTCAACGTTTCAAAGAAACGTTAAAACTAAAAAACTAAAACTTTCAAACTTAAAACTAAAAACCTAAAACTAGAAAACCAAAGCTTTCAAAATTCTTCTATTGGTGTCAAGTTTGATTAGAAGTTTTATACATAAATAAGGTTTAATAACATATTTCAGAGAATATCAAATACACAAATGTTTAATCGTCATAGGTTAAATGAGGACCCAACACTGAATTCGAAAGCAAGACGGAAAATCGATTAATTTCCAATTTCAATATTCCAACATGTCATAAAGTCAGAAGAAAGATACGTTACATAGATATATACCTACAGTAAAAATGCTAAAAGTCTGTCAAACAAGCCTATACAGAGATGCTATGTCTATTATCTACCAAAAACACCTCTCATGCTTGATCTCCGTGGCCTTTTGTATCAAATACTAGATACACCCATAAAATGTACAGATTGTAAGCGATAAAGTGGAATTGTTATATCAATAGAGCTTAACAAAATCGTGTTGATATATAACATGTAATATGTCACTCAGATCATCTAACTGTCAGTTTAACGTATCAGTTTTCACATACTTTTCCCCGATGATATGTTGTGTAATGGGGAGAGTAATATAAAAAATCAGCTCCGCGGGGTATTGAATTCCAATCTCTCAATTCAACCTTTATGAGTCGCATGGCAGCCTTCACTTCAAAGGAACCCTTCTACTTTTTATGAATATTTTTGTCCATGGCAGGTTGAACCTACACGTGTCTTATCTAATTTTTCATGACGTGAAAGTCCGTGTATTTTTTTAAAGTAATTCCAGCAAACTGAACCATTTCTAAACTTTATGTGTTAGGTTACTTATTTCTGTTCAGCAGAAAATGCGTGTAGAAAGACACCTCTATTTCTCAAGGGAGTTAATTATATCTATATGTTTTGGATGTGATTTTTAAGAGAAAAGTGCAATAAAATATAAATATGCAATATGTTCTTATCCTTGAGAAACATGGTGCGAATGTACATGTATTTATTTCACTAATGTTTTGCGCCATATCGTGGTGGCTTTTATTCGATGCAGGCCATAGGAATGTTGACCTGTACAAACACAATTTTTATTACATACTTGAACATTCATTAGTCTCATGAGCTTTCCCATTGGTTGAGGGCTGGTCACAAGCAGTTCGATAAATCATCATATTGCATCGTCTTTGGATGATATTGAATTGTTTATTAAATAAGGCTTCACTGATCTAGATACCAGCATTTGACTTAGATTATCAGGTAAAAGTATAAAGCAACAATGTTAAAGACGTTGGAATTGTCTGTTGAAATAAATCTTAAAGAGTATGTCAATCTTTGCAGCAAAGAGACAGAGAGGAATCACATTATCAATTTGTTTGTCACACTATTATTCACTTTGTTGTATTTGTCTGCTTCTCGTCAAATGCTATTTTACTTAAATATTCAAATATGTAAAAAAAAAACATTTATTACACAGATGATTCTGTCAAAATGACGATTTATGGAGTAATAAAATTACATATCAAACTCGATTGTCGGCCTCGGTTATTATAGATTTTTTATCACTCCATAAATCATCATATCGACCTCATCTCTGTGCAATAATTGGACTATATGCATTGGGAGATAGCTAGCATTCCCAATCAATCCCTTTTTAAAAGAATATGACAAAAGAAAATCCCGACTCGATCCCCTAACCTTTTCCCTACAAGCAAGCAAATTTACCGACTGACCTCCTGTGTTTGATGAATTTCTGAACCCTTCAGATGGAAAGGCAAGAAGTAATTATTAACTTTATTTCGCTGTGCCGTAGAGATGACTAAGTGCGGACATAAATTTGGGTTGTACTTTGCAGACAATTCCATTTAATGTCAAATGGTTATTATGTTCATCATCAGCAGAAACAGCGGATATGTGACCGTATATTTCAAAAATTTTTGTGACATAAGCGGCATGTTCTGAGTAAAATATACCACACAAGTATACGTTTTACGATATTGTGAGAGGAATAAGAATTTGAATTGTCATTAGATATAAAAAACGCTTCGCTAATGAGGAAAATGCGCATTTCTTGTAAATCAGTTCTAAAGATAAATTATCTCCACTCATAAGATTGGAACTACATGAAAGTATGATATTAATCAGAACCATTTACAGAACGCACAGGAAATGATTTAACGGAAAAGTGATCGCCATCAAAGTAGGATGCTGACGTTTATGGATATCATCTTTATTTCATAAAAAAAGAATGATAAACGTCATGTGAAACGAAAAACATAAAGGTACACTCGTTGAATGGAGGATGATAGTTGACAGCTACCTCGTCGAGTAAATCTTGTAAATGATATCCTCAACTAACCGCAAGTTGGAGATCCAAATGCTATCAATTTTATAAGTGAAATATACTAATTAAAAGAGAAAATGACATGGTCGATCTATAAAATGACAAAAAGTGTACAGAAAACGTCATGCTTTATGTAGTTGTCAAAAAATTGATTGTATTACATGACATTAATAGCAAAACAATTTGTCTTCAAAATATAGTCAAAAATAATCATTACAATATTCACGTACTTTATACCATCATTATGTGAAATCCTCAAATTGAACTTTTGATTAAAAAGGCCACTAATGATTACGGCTCATGTACATAATATAAGCAATTGAGTTGTTGAACTTGTATTTCAACTGTTGTTAAATTTCTGCGTCTCTCTCTCTTTTCCTTTTCAAATTGAAATAAAAAGAATGTTTCGAAAAGAAATCGCACTTAAAATCTAAAATTCTGATCATTGACGTATTTTATCACTTTTTATTTAACTGAGTCATAATGATTTTCAAAAAAGGAAACAACGTACAACCCATGTTCACCTATTTTCATGCAAAGACGTTGATGAATTCTATGAAATATAGAATTATATTGGGATCATTTCTTGGTTATAGGTTAAGATCTATGAAAGATTGTTAAGCTTTTCGTATCATTTCTCTTTATATTCGTCTGCAAGCTACCGAAAACAACCTCTTTTGAAACAAGAAAGAGGTTAAGCAAACTTCACACTTGCAAAGAATAGAGAAGATATTTCTAGAACTATTAATAACCAAAATAACGGTGTTTTATATACAGTTAATGATGATTGCCGAGTGTATGAACAAACAAAACATTAATGTCCTTCGATGTTCTTCTATTTAATTAGAAGAGCCGGCGGACGGAGACAGGAAATGATCATGACATTCTCTACCTCTCTCTCTCTCTCTCTCTCTCTCTCTCTCTCTCTCTCTCTCTCTCTCTCTCTCTCTCTCTGCAACTTGTATGTACATGCTTAATCAGAACACAACAAAAGGTTCATTTTATTAGCTGTTTCTGAGTTGAAACATACAAATATTTCTTTCTTAATAAGATGCCAGATACAAAAACAGATTCTGTCAATGTCAATCATGCGTAACGCAACTGGTAAATTATTTTTGTTTACCCTTTGTTTTGTTTTCATTGCAACAGATTGCTTTTTATAACACATATCTTGTGCCGTGACCAAAAACCATTATCATAAAATTTCAAAATACCTCTGCAATAAAATTCTGTTGGCAAAAAAAGCGAAATAAAATATAATTATTCTGAAATATGATTAATACGAATATAGTATATTTTCAGATATTTTTTAAGATAATAAAAAAAAGAAACAGATAAATACAAAAACAACTTAAAAAATGAAAGTTCAGATTCGGTGCGAATTATAGATGAATTACGTTCCAACAGGATCTGCACCAGAGTTCAGCAGTTCCGCAATTTACGTTATAAACGAAATGCTTGAAAGTAACACACACAACTGTTTTGAAATACTGATTTGGGAGTAGTATGATGTATTCATCACGACAAAATAATATCCATATGCGAACGTGTTCCGGAAAATAAGAATTTTATCCCATGAGACTTACATATATGAGCATATTTTGGTGCAAAATAACTTGCTATATTAATCACAAAATCGTGGTATCAAGGGCACATTATACAAAGTTGGTATATATTGGACATACACGGACCTCTGACAACCTAGGAGTGAAACCAGGTTCCATGGAGGAGTAAGCTTCCCCTGCTAGTCGGTTACACTCGCCACGTGTTTACAGTCAAATCCAAGAGAATTTAATAAGAGACGAATTTTCGTTAAAAAAAACGGTAGGCATCCTTGGCTACGATATTAATGTTAATATAAAGGCACAGACTGGTTAATTCGACACTTAAGCAATTGTTATAACACCGGCGTGTCATGAAAGAATCGAGAAACTTCCAAATCTAAAGTCAGTACTCGAATGCCATTATTTCTTAATGCATATCAGAAGATTTTCTTGTTTTTTTAAAGGCCATCACGGGATGGGTCATGAATGTCAAGTCTTCGTTTGATCATTATCAATAAGTTTCTACACGCATCAGTTTACTAGTGGTTTTATCATCTAATTAATATTTTGAAGATGTTAATTCTTATTAGTTTGTATATATTGCTGGTTGTTCATTGTATTGTTGCTTAACGTTCCACTCAATAATATCTTTTACTTTTATGGAGACGTCACCGTGCGCTGGTGAAGAGTGGCAAATTTTGCCTATGCTTGGCACCTCTGCACTTATGGCCGTAGAGCAGGGAGGGTTCCTTAACATGCCAATACCAGCTGTGACACGGGACCTTGGTTTTTACTGTAACATCCAAAAAACAGGAAAAGCAAACCGTGACGTGACTTTGGCTCGAACCCATGGAACTCTGGATTGCCCAATTTATATAGAGAAAAACTTAAGTTCCATCAATTTAGCATGTCGCTGTATCTCTTCGCTTTCTCTGTTTGAAAAAAATCTGAAATCAGATGAACAGTGTAAACTTGACTGACTCAAGTGCATATACGGCGCGAAACAGGACGTTACGTTTGTAAGGGTGGAGATCACAGCCCGTCACAACAAGATGCTAATTTGAATTCAAACGCAGGTGCAAAATTCCAACAAGGTTTATTGCTTTTAACACCAGAAATTAGGTAATATTACGACTACTATCCCTTGAGAAAAGGTAAACGTTTCGATAGCACACAATGATAAGTGTACATTATACCAATCACAGTACACACCAATCAATTTCTAACAAGGTAAGAACCTTTCTTGGCAAAGGATTGCAATTACCCTAGTACAAAAAGTGGGGCAACGTTGATGTGCTTCTGACTGCTGATGAATACATTACGTAACTGTTTTTGTTTGATTGTTGTTGTTTGTCTAAATACTTAACAATCTTTCTGTCATCTTTCAATCGTTGAATGGATTCGAGTTCTTTGTTGTCAAGGAAAACTTCGCATAAATGAGCCCTGGTAACGACCCACCACAAATTAATCGACAATGATCTTACTCGAGAAGAATTTGTGACATAATTTGAACCAGATGTGGAAGAAGCTCTGTTATTATGCAATATCCTTATTATTCGATTGCAGTGGCCCCCATATCTGTCTTGAACTCTGATGACGCAAATTTCTTTCAGAGCACTTAATGACTTGAGTTTGTTGGTATTTTATGTGAAACAATAGCCGTCAATTATTATTCAAATTTATTGTTATGCATTTTTTCTAATTCTGAATGTGAACACTATAGTTGTTGTCGTTGCAAGTTTTACTTTATTTCAACAATATTTCAGTCATATAGTTGGAACATCAAGCGGACCCAGGGCTTGGTATATTTTGACCAATGTCAAGGACAATTTACCTTCCAAAACGGAATCTTTAACGCACGAAGCCAGTTTTACCACAGGATACCTGTTTTTATATAACGTCTCATTCAAAAGATAGCAAACTCTGGTCTTACTGAAGATTAAATTCGAACTCGGGTTTCAGGGTCAACGGATGACATTCTTGGAAAAGTAGATTGATTTTCTAATATATGTTTGCAGTCCTTCGCTGGCATTCGGTGCAAATTGCATATCATTGAACGTTTCTTGAGTGGGTTGTTAAACAACATCATCTTATTCAAAATTTCCCTTGCAACACGGCAACTTTAACGCGCGAAGCCAGTTTTACCACAGGATTCTGTTTTCATATTACGTCTCATTCGAAAGATAGCAATATCCAATCGGGCTGACGATTCAGTTCGAACTCGGGTCTTCAAGGTCAACGTATGACATTCTTAGAAAAGTAAAATGATTATCAAATAATTATATGCTGGCAGTCGATTGTTAGCATTCGGTGCCAATTACCTATCACTGAAAGGTTCTTGAGTGAATGGTTACACAATAGCATCACAACTCCCTTCAGGATGGTTCGTTGTATTACATACTCAATGACTTTTTGATGTACACATTGTTCCGAAATGGCTTTACGTTGAACATACTTTCTAGAGATGACGTTTTAGATGAACACAGTATCAAGGATGCTTTTCACATGCAAAAACTCCTTGAGAATGTCAATCATTGTGCACTTACCGCTTTCTACAGTTTTAGAAACACATTTTGTTCATGTTTTGTAACTGAATATACACCATATGTATGTGGTTTGTACTCCGTATTTTTGTCACTTATTTTTGTACTTGCGTTCTCTGCAAAACTTTTACTTTTATCAACGATAAAAATGTATAAAGGCTCTAGTTTTAAATGTTTACGCAAAATTGATCAAACTACAAATGAATCATTCTTTCTTATAAAACATACATACATGTATAAATTAGAATCTGTACTCTAATTCGTCTGATTGCAAAGTTTATTTCTTTAAATATAAAGATATGGTTTTATAAATTTGAATTAGTCAAGTTTTTATCGAAGGAAAATAGATCCTGTTAAGTGATTTGAGCTTATTTTGAAATGAGTTCTTTTCACTGCTAGATATAGTAGGCCTATCACATGATGAACCGAACGTAAATAAAGAGATCATTATTCTTAAACAATATCTGTCTGTTTGGACCTGCATTCCCGGATGTATGATATTTATCAATATGTAATTGTTAAGGTACAGAATTAGTTACTACATCGCCCAAGTGTCTTTTGTTATTGTTACTTATGTCATCTGCAAAGGTTCCTTCGTCACTGATAAACATCTACAGATCCTTCAAACGTTTTATCCTAGTTATATTGATAAAGAGCTAATTCAAGCGCGGCCATGATTGTGTATATGATTTTCATGTATATTTAAAGATTGTGTACACAGATTTCCTTATCAGACTTTGATCTTTTAAGCTTCAGAAGCAAACTACTATGTTTTTTGCGAAACTTTCTTTCATTGGACTGCAGTTGAACATTTTGAAACAAATGAGACACACTTTCTCCCCTGATATTATAACAATAGTGGCACTGGTAACCGAGATCTAATTCATTAGATTTCAGTTTTTAAAGATGATGTTTACATTGGAGAATATTTTCAATCATTTTATTTCGTGTAGTTCTAATGAAGTCATGTTTGTGAAACACTGAATAATAAATCACGATTAACTTAGGTTCAGAAACTGTTGATAAACGTTATTGATTTGTATATAGTACGACATGGCTAATCAGATGATCCTACGAAATTAATGATCTTAAAGAGATTGAAATCGAACTCAATAACTGTATTATTGACCTGAAAATTCCTGCCCTATATTTATAGCACAGGAATTTTCAGGTCAATAATACACTCATCTCATGCAAAGTTCGCCCCTCCTTTTACATATTATTTATTATATTAATAATCTGAAAGATGTTGATATTGAATATGTTTTATAAACATATGACAAAGATGTTTCAGGTCGCTACTGCACTCATCGCGTATTAGTCTCGTCCTTTTCGGATAAATATTTTTCTTTTAATCATCTATAGATATAGATATTTAGCCCTATGCTATGAATATAGGACAGGGATGTTCCGGCGCGTTACTGCATCTATCTCTTGTGAGGTATGGTCCTCAAAATTTTCTCTTGTGAAAAAGGCACAAATAAAAAATGAAATGCCATAAGCATTAATTCTACAATTATGATCGGATTTCAAAATGCATGAGGTGGAGCTTTTCGCTTTTCATTTATTTATCCATTCATCTATTAAGTACATGTAATACATTTATTTATCTATTCATTTATTTACATTGTATTATGACAGACAGTGTAATATTTATATATTCATGTATGTATGTATGTATGTATGTATGTTAGATGTATGTATGTATGTATGTTTGTATGTATGTTAGTTTGTTTGTGTGTATGTATGTATGCATGCGTTTTGTTTGAGAAATTGTTAACATTGTTTTTACGATTTTTCTTGTTTTCTGTCAAGCGTAATAAATGCTTATGCAGGTGTTTATCTTATCCTTGAACTCTCGTATGCCAGTCATCAAAGTATTCAGAAAAATATCGATAAGGATGGCTAAGAAAACATATGAAAAGAGTTGTGAAACTTAAGATGAAGAAGAATAAATAGATATTTGAAACTCCTATATGTAACATGTAGCAGAGCTTCAAGTTCATCCGGATTACCGTTTCTTGTCCGTACCCAGATACGCCGTGAGTGATCCACATATACAGTTTCGAGATATGTATGGAGTCGCGATGAGATTGAATCTTGTCATTGTTTTGATGTCTTTGAGATCAAATTTCAGAAAAACCTATCAAATAGTTGTTTCATTAGTTTATTTTCTTGTGAAACACCTGTTTTGCCTTGAATTACGATCCTTGTCCTTAACAGATAAAATATGGCAAACCAACACTTTCCCAAACCGTAACTTTTATTGTGTAATATTTAGAACAATTTCTTGTGTTGGTCCTTTTAAATCATGAAGCATAAGCGGTAGTCCAGATGAACTCGATTTTTCACACACACACACACACACACACACACACATATATAT